>PVIA01005464.1:0-64368 GCA_004024845.1 Tonatia bakeri
ATAATCAATAAAATACATTTTTTAAAAAAAGGGAGATAGAAACATCAAAGGCAGAAACAAATGGTAAACAGGTGTTGAAAAAGGTCAAGGATCTTTTGAAGCTTCCTGATTTGGAGCCTCAAGACATCTGGAAGCCTGGCTTGTGGTGCACCAACTATGGTATGCACTTCACGTGGGTTTTTAATTTCCTTGGAGTCACTGTAATTTTAGAGGTTTGGAGGCTTCTGATAACTCTGCAGAGAATTAGCAGTATCTATACGACCTGTTTGAAGAAAACCTTGGAACTGGCCTAAAAATAAGAAGTCAGGTGGTAGTTCAGGTTTCCAGATTTCCCAGCCAGGTGGGCCAGGGACTACCCCTTTCACAGTAGCCCCCTCAAAAAAGGTTGGCATATTCAGGACAAATGCACTGCATTTGAATGGAATATTCAATAAGCTCAGCAGATAAAGTACAAGAGGGTCAAGAAATACTAAAATAGTGAAAATACTAAATATTTGTCAAGACCACTATAAATTTCAATTCCCTTTTCTAATCTAGGTAAATATTCATTTGCACTGGTTCAGTACCACTGAGCTTTCAAAGTGCTTGCACACAGGCCAATTCACTGGATCCCTACAATTTAGGACTTATGGGACAGCCCACAAATGTAGGCCCATTTTGCCCAGGGGAAAACTGAAGGTCTAAGAATTCAAATCATTTGGTTTTTTCCTAGTTCTTCTGCCTAGTCAAAGGCAAAGCTGGGAGTCAAGAGCAGGAATCTTTTTGCTGCAGATCCCTACGTCCCTACTGCACTTGACATGTACTTCCATTAAAGTCAGTAATTCTTTCACTGAAATCACTGGTACATCTATCTTCCATACAGACTGGAAGCTCCCTGAGAATAAAAATGTTTTGTCACCCCACTGCCTAGCAAAGAGACTGTCACACAGGTGTTCAACAGTTGACCTGAACTAAACGTATGGACCCTAAACCTGTTTCCAATTTTTATAAACAGCATATACATATGAAAATTAAATGACAAACTCAATTCAGAGACTGCACTGAAATTTAAGTTCAATTCTTAAATGTTATTTCTGAGCTTATTTTGTTTACATATTTAATAGCATTTAAGAAACTGGAACTAGGAAATGAAACCGCAGTAAAAATAACCATTAGCACTTTACATGTAGTCCTTAAATTTCCAGTCCTCCCAGAGGCTAGTGGGTACGGGAACACAAAAGTCTACCTACAAATTATCAACCAACACAAATCATTTTGATCAAAAAATTTAATTCACAACTTCCCACAATTCAATATGCTACAATTGTTCTTCCAACTACTGAACTACAAGACATTCTATTACATAAAAATTCTTATCAGAGAAAAAGATTTCTAAATCTCAGCTAACACAAACTTTGTATTTTCAAATTAATTTATTTCAGTGGTTCTCAACTTTTTTTTTTTCATTACCACTCCCTAAAGGAGCTTTTTCAGACTTGTTTCCTAATTACCCTCTCCCCCATGAAATTTAGTAAGATGGCTGCACTGTAAATCTGTTTACATATTGTATGGGTATCTATGCTTCATAAATAAAAAGGGAAAGAACTTTTCACCTTCCCCACCACCACCATCACTCTGAACCAATTCTCACTCCCTTAAGGGGTGAAATTGCCCTCACTGAAAATACAAGATTTACTTAATAAATATTGAGTGGTAGCTATATGCCAGGCTGAGATACTCACTATTAAACATCAACACAATTTAGTTTTATACTTTAGTATAAGAGTTTGACCAAGGGAACTAAAATGAAAATAGAGACCTTCTTCCTAGTGTTTGTACGTAGTCAAGGGCTCAGCTCAATAAATATTTGATGAATGATTGGAAATTGTTAGAATTATAGATGTGGTAGTCACAGACCTTGAACGCCATTTAGCAAAATGGCCAGGGTACAGAAATGCCGGCTTCATATCTCAAAAGAACTCAAAATTCAATTCACTGCTACCCTGAAACCTGGAATTTTCTAGTCAATTTTCAGAAGAGAAAAAGAAAAACAAAGCAAAGCAAAAACTTAAAGTAAAACAAAGAAACAGTTAATACTCAGTAATCTTTAATCTTCTGGTTTCACAACATGCTTTGAGTATCTGATGAGAGCTGTGTCTTCCTTCTCTGGGAAAACACACACACAAAACACACAATTGCAAAGTGTTCACAGTTTCTAAACTCCATCTGTTAACTATAATTTAACACATTCTCCATTCAAGGAGTATGTAAACCAAATGCGGTTTATTAGGTTTGAAAATGTTATTTTTTCATTTAAATATAAGTTTTTAAGCGTAAGTGTGTACTTAACCAGAAGCTTTCTTTTTGGTAATGTGCCTTAATATAAATTGTATTCATACAGAAGTTTACCAAACAACTAATAAGAGAAACAGACTACATAATATCTAAATTAATATAAGTGAACACAATTCCATAGCACATAGATTAACACCTCAATATTTACTAGAGCCACAAACATCAATTTCAAAATTAAGCCAGCCTCCCCCCTTTGGTACATGTCACTACACTTGTCAAATAGAAGAAACACAGAGACAAGCACAGTCTCTTGGTGCCACTTCAAAAGAAGACTCTGAAGAAAATAAAATCCCCTAAACAAAGACCACAGCAACTGTGAATCACACCATTCACTCTGATTAATAATAACACAAGTTCTGCAGCTAGGAAGCAGGGAGAGTGTGCTTGGACAGGAAGGGGTGCCGAGTCGAAAGGCTGACATGACAGCATGATGCCACCTCTCGAGGCGTCCAACCTTTGGGCAGCCCTGGGCCACACTGGAAGTAGGGTTCTCCTGGGCCACACATACAATACACTGTTACACATAATCACAAAAAAATCTCATGCCTTAAGTAAATTTACAGTTTTGTGTTGGCCCACATTCAAAACCATCCTGGGATGCATGTGGCCGGCGGGCTACAGGTTGGACACCCCTGCAGAGTATTTTTGAGACTTACATATAAGTTGACATATAAAGTAAATGTTTTACTATAAAATGTATTTCTTAAATATCAGAAAAACTCTCCAAATATTTCAAAATTGGATCATAATAATCTCAAAATAAAATTCTAAAAGATAATCTCGAATGATCCATACACAGAGGTTCAGAAGGTTTAAAGTTAATAAACATCAAATATTAGTATTTTTGCCCCATGCACTTAAAAGTTGTTTCAACAGTATAAAATCTTGTTTAAAAGGTACAATTAAATGATTAAATTAACATCAAAAATGAATTTTTTTTTAGTTTCTGTATCTCTCATACTTGGTACCTTCTTTTAAATATACCTTAAAAAGAAAAAAAGTTCAAATCTTTAAAAAATATGAAGGGAATATTATTTGTATTACCAAGGAATCATAAAACTCCAAAACTCAGAAGCCTTATGATACTTTTGTTAAAATCTTAGCACATTTTGAAATACTGAATATTTGTTGAATGGTACTCATCAAATTTGACATGCATAGATGGTGTATATGACTGCATGAATAGAAAGGAGAGTTTTTTTAAAAAAATCGTACATCTTGATAACTATTGTATTTAAAAGTAGTGACCTTGGGAAACTTATTCCAGAAATGGAACCCATCTATGGGATCGATCTTTGGAGCCGGTTTAAAAGCCACACAAAAGTCAGTTCCATCATTCTAAACGTGAGTATTCTACCCTAAGTGTATACTTGGGGTAGATTATAAACAGTGAATACACTGCATTAGGGTTCTTGTCTCCAAGCATGAGAAACGTTAGTAACTGACTCTGGCTATCTTTAAAAACAAACTTTACTAGACTGTTCTTGAAGCTTACAAAATCGAAAGGTGCCTTACAAAACTGAACGGGTGGAAAAGTCGGTACCAGCAGATGCAAAAGAGAAGCTCAGAGATCCGCATCAGAGAACAGTGTGCTCTGGGAACAAAGTCAGAGAACAGTCTGAGGCACGCGCACTGCCCAGGCTTTGACAGGTCTCAAAAAACCCCACAGCCTGTTCTGCTGTGCAGAGCCGAGGCGCCCTGGGTGGAGGGCCTGATTGGACAAGTCTAGATCTGGCTGCACCACAAAACGGAAGGGGTAAATGCTTCCACAGGGCATCCGGGGTACGCACAATGGGGAATGCCCCAGCAAGACAAAATGGGGAAATCTTGGTGGACAGTAAAACAAATACACGTCTGCAACAGTCCAATCAAAACAACCATGAGAGAGGACCATTTCTTTATTTAGAGAATGTTGAGGCTCAGAGAGCTTAAGTATGTAAAATAGAGGATATATCTCAGGCTAGGACTACAGTACCCCTTTCCACTTTTGGTATTCCAGGGACTCACTCTAAATTATACCTGGTCCTTTAAAATAATCAAATCCAACCTTAAATCACTCAGATTTGCCACCAAGAAAAATATTTAGAAGCACATGATACCACCCTGACTAGGTAGCTCAGGTGGTTGCAATTGTCTCGCCAAGGCTGTGGGTTCCCATAAGGGAACACACAAGAATCAACCAATGAATGCATAACTCAGTAGAACAAACGGATGTTTCTTTCTGTCCCCGTCCTTTCCTCTCTCTCTATAACCAATCAATAAAAAAAAAGTAAACAAAATAAAAGCACATGACACCACTTATTTGAGGTAATTCTCAATGAGGCATTCTGAAAACACTGACTACTGGAGGCATCCACTGAAAAATCGAGTACTAGTTGGGAAAACACCTGGATCATTTGCTGCCCCTCCCCCTGACTCAAAGACAGACAAGATTACAGAATGGTGCCAACTATGTGGAAGCTAAACTCAAGTTTAAGCCTATATACCATTCTTGTGTGGCCTCTGAAGATTTACTTCAATACCTGTGTCACTGATGCTCCCCCCAGACTGAGCAAAGGAATCCCCAGAAGGATGCAGACATCTGTCTCAACAAAAGCCAAAAAAGGAAAATCACTGGTTTAAAATTAAAAAAAAAAACAAAAAACCGGAAATGTGTACTTCAATTTAAAAAACGTCTTTCGCAATGACTTTAGAATCAGCTGTACTAGGTTATTGGAAGCAAGACTATCTGCTTATTGGAAAGCTGAGCCTTCTGTTCAGTGAAGACGGGAGGGGGAAAACACTAGGCAGGATATAAGTCAAAGTAACCTTTTAAATACTGTAGATTGCAAATGTGTTAAAAGTTGGTAACTCAGTAAGAATGAACAAATGACAACCTCACACAATATGAGTGAATCTCACAAACAATGCTGAACAAACGCAAGGCACAAATCAAAGGACAAAAATCAGCAAAATTACTGTATGTTGAATTCTAAAGCCAAGCTAACAGTGACCTTTCAGGACTAGGCAGTGACTGGAAGGGAAATCCAACGGGGCATTTGGAGAGCTGGTCATGTTCTGTTTCCTGACCCAGATGCTAGTTTATTAGATGTGTCAGTTTGTGAAAATTCGCCATATTTATGATATTTGCACTTTTCTGTAGACTTATTATTCAACAAAAAATGTTTCAAAAAGACTAACTCTCAGCTTTTTAAAATAAGTAGCCCTGCCAAGTGTCTCAATTGACCGGAGCACTGTCCTACATACCAGATTAGGGTTCGATTCCTGGTCAGGGCACACACCTGGGTTGTGGGTTTGATCCCTGGTGGGGGCGCATATGGGAGGCAACCAATGGATGTTACTCTCTCACATAAGTGTCTTTCTTTCTCTCTCACTCTTCCCTGCCACCCCCTCTCTTTCTAAAATCCATAAACATATCCTCAAGTAAGAATTAAAAAGAAAAAAGCTATGAAAATAAAACTAATTTCACAATTTAATTTATTTTGATTTCAAGTAAGGTTGGCTCACATATACAGTGTGTCTACCACTAACAACCTGCCTCACCTTAAAATGAAATATCTTAAGAGTTCCAGTTATTACAAAGGTAAATGCTGAGTTTGCTGAGTTAAAATAATAAAAAAGCTAAAACAGTAAGTTTACTGAACTGTATAAAGGATGGGGCAAAAGCAGGTTTACAGTTGTTCATATGAAAATACAATATTTAATAAATCTCAATACAAGAATAAACTGTTTTGCATACTCACAACTGTAAACCTACTGTTGCTCCACCTTGTATTATGGCTCGAGTCTGGGGCTTGTAACAAATTTAGTAAGTTAAAATCTAATGTTAACAAGCATAAATGCCTAGGCTCCAGGTAAGAGAGTAACTCCTGCCCCCTAAAAAGAGTGACACAAGTTGTAGACATGGGGAAACCTCCCCAAGAGAATTACATGAATGGATGGGTTGACAGGGCTGGTTGTTAGTATGAGAAGACGTGAGGACAGGAAAAAATATGTAGATTAATACCTAAATCTAAACCAATGGCAAATTCCAATCCCACCCATTTCAACTCCCTAGACCTGCCTGCAGCAGGGTGGGGAAATTCCCTATGCTGGTTGTTTAAATCAGCAAGAAATGCTCAGAATTAACTAGTGTCTGGACCTTGGCCATGACATGGCAAAGTATAGCGACTCCTGACACAAACAGAACAGATGGTTTCAATTACTTGCACCAAAACGCTTTAAAGTATCTATCTTCTAAGTACCATTAAGCTTCAACAAATTATTTAGGTTATCTTCATGAAAACTCATCACAGGGAAGTAGTACGTTGATATGCTTTAGCTTAAACATTGGAGTAACACATACTTAAAAAAACAAAAAGGTGCCCTGGCTGGCGTAGCTCAGTGGATTAAGCGCAGGCTGCAAATCCAAGCATCGCAGGTTCGATTCCCAGTCAGGGCACATGCCTGGGTTGCAGGCCACGGCCACCAGCAACAGCACATTGATGTTTCTCTCTCTCTCTTTCTCCCTCCCTTCCCTCTCTAAAAATAAATAAATAAAATTTTTTTTAAAAAAGAAAAACATACTTTAAAAAAAAAAACAGGTACTTATTTTTTCCCCCATAATTGCTCACTCAGAGTGACTCAAAAGTCCAAAAGCTAGTTTTGGTTTTAGTATTTCTATGTGTAGTTGATTGATACACAAGACGTACCCTCACAGAAGTCTCAAAAACTATAAAACTGAAGTATCCACTCAGGAATAAGGACAACTTGTTTTCTTCACTTGACTTTTTCTAAAACGTTACTTTTGTCCCAAAGGAAAAAGATGTTGATTATAAATTTAAAGAAAAACATTTATTACCAAGATTCTAAATTGTAAAGCCAAAAAAGGCAAGTTAAATACTTCCTAAAATGGCAATTCTAGGACACTAGATATGTAGTTTATTTTTCCGAAGAACAAAAATACCATACACAGCCTAGGCCCACTTTGCAGCCAGAGGAACGTAACCTTTTTTCATGTGATCTTAGTAAAAGCCTGAGCAAATGGAAAACCTAGATACTGCGAATGCTCTAGACAGTTCTATCAGGGCAAACTTGAGTTCATTCGGTTACTAAATCTCCAGAGTCCACTAACAGTCTATATATATATAACCTCACCTGTATCTGATAAGTACTGATGAAGTAAGACTAAGTTATTTCATAAGAATTAAAAATTTTTGCCCACCTTCCTGGGATTGACCGAACATTCTTACAATCAAAACAAAACTTAGGTACGTACACCTGAAATAAATATAACTTTGTATGTCAACTATAATTTTAAAATACATTTTTAAAAAAGAAAAATAACTTAGACGTTTTTGTATCTGACTCTCAAAATGTCTGGTTTCCATGCTGAGAGAAAACGAGCTTCTGCGACCACCTTACCAAATACCATTTAGACTACCATAGTCTGGGAGTCTATAAAAATCATTTTTGTAGGCAGAAAGGCGATAAAGCAATCACAGCAAAATGTTAATGACAGAACACAGGAAGTGAATACAAAAGGTGTACACTGTAGCATTTTTTTCAACTTCTCTACGTGTGAAAATTCTTGTAAGACATTAAGGTGGAAATCATCTTTCCAAGTCAGAACACAAAGAAATAGCTACGGCAACTTCAACCTCCCTAAGGCTTTGAAGCCTTTCATGAAATCACAAACCTACTTTTTCAAGCACCCCACGAAAAAGCCATTGCTTAAGATGGCAATACTTCCTGGAGAATAGCGAACTGATAGAATGTAAAAGCGACACTGAAAATTACCTCTCACCCAAAGCAAGTTTACCTAGAAAGTCATTTTCCAGTAGGTGTCATCAGGGTTTTGTTGGACTTTTAACTTTATCAGTGAAACAACTCTGCCTCTTACCGACATTTTTAAAAATTCCAAACAGGACACCTTAAGCTTTTTAAAAATCTCCCAGAAAGCAGATCCGAGGAGCCCTCCCCGGTCCTAAAACCCGCAAAACCCAGGAGTCCCGGGCGCCGGTGGTTTCAGGTCTTTCACTCTACCCGGCAGTCTCCAGGTGAGGACTATCACCTGGGGTCTGCACGGGCTATCAGCCACGCGCAGAGGGGCGAGGAAGAAATGCAGACGCCCGGAGAGTTGAAATGAACGGAGTGATGTAGGAGGAGGGAGGGAAAATACGAGCCGGCTGTGCAGGGAGGACCTGGAAGCCCCAGGCCAGCCGGGCGCTCCCGGGAGCAGGGCTCGGGAGCTCGGAGGGCAGACGCCCGAGACATCCGGGCCTCGCGCCGGCCGCCCCCGCCTTGCCCGCACCTCTCGGTCCTTGAGGCCCAGCAGGAGCACCTCCTCCATCAGAGTCAGCCGCGTTTCCTTGGAGTCGCCCTTGTCGTCGTCGTCCTGTTCGTCGCGGCGGCTCTGCGCGTCGTCCTCGCCGCTGCCGCCGCCGCCCCCCGCCGCCCGCTCCTTGTCGGCGGCGTTGCGGGAGGCCTCGGTGCGCCGCTGCACCAGGCCCGAGCTGCGCTGGGTCAGCGAGGTCATGGCTCCGGCCGAGGCCGCCGCGCCCGGCCGACAGGGACGCGGGACCTACCGGCTTTTCTCCCTCCTCCTCCTCCCCCCGCGGCCCGGGCCCCGGGCTTCCGTGTTAAATCCGGGTGCTGGGGCGACGTCCGTCGGCAGCCGAACTGGGTGCACTCATGGGGAGACGGGTCCGGGCGAGATGGGCTGGCGGGGCGTCGGCGCGGCGCGACAGCGGTTCCTTCCTTCCTTCCTTCCTGCGGCCGCAGCCCCGCAGGCAGCCCGAGCTCCGAGGCGGCGGCGGCGCCTTCCCAATATGGCGGCGCCGGCTGACGTCAGCAGAGGATGTGGCACCGCCGGCGCGGGGCTGGCCCACAGGGCGCCGGAAGCGGCGGGCCGAGACCCGCCGACCGCGACCGCTCCGGAGCCCGGGGCTCGCCGCCGACCCTCCCCCTTTCCTGGGTATCCCTTCGCCGCCCGGCCCGCGGCCCCGATTCCAAGTCGTGTCCTCCCTCCGTCCGCCTCCCACTTTGCCTCTTAAGAAACCGGGGCTGGAGCCAGGAGCCGGGGACGAGGCCTCGCGAGGGTGCACTCCCTCAGCCTCCAGCTGCGCCCTTCGCTCCCCGGACACCGCCACCCTGGGAGTTGGGCTCGACCGGGCTGGCAGGAACCGGCGTGGAGTGCAGGATCTCCACGACACACAGAAAGGACTTGGGTCGCCGCGGATGAGGGCGAGGAGAGGGCGCGCTCTCTGCCCGCACCCCCTGACCCTTCTGAAGCAGCAACCGCCTTGAAATAGCCTGAAAGGGGACTTGTAGTGTTTTCTAGCTGTGTTACTGTATCAAAGAGGTTAAAACAAATTGAGTAGTTTTGTTTGTAAAACTTTTCACCTTACCTCCTGACGTGGAAAGTGACCACCGGGGCGCAGTGAGGACAGTTAGTGCTCCCCGGTGCACGCGCCCATAAGGAACTTTATGGAGAGACAATAAACCTGTTCGAATTCCATGCCACGTCTTTGTGGACGTTAAATACCCCTCAATTTCATTACTAGGTTACATTCTCTTGGCTTGCTTAACAGGTTTATGCAAGTTACGTCAAAGAACAAATGTCAAACCAGAGGGGTTTTGGAAGGCCTGAAGGGTGGAGCAAGTAAGCAAGACCTATTAAGAATGGCATTGTACGCCATCTAATACTTAAAATCAGCAATGACCACAGGCAGTGTCAACAGAATGTGCTTAGATAGACACATACTGTTGTAACAAGACTTAGGCCCTCATAAATGATAAACGCCTGTCCCATACAACATCCCGGTTACAGAGCTGTTCCCCCTCCACAGAACCATTATGCGGAGCAGGAGCAGGTCGCACACGGCCACCAGGCCAAGCCCTGGCGTGGGTGGGAGGAGGGGGCGGAGTGAGCACAAAGTAGACCTTTTTATTTCCCGGCTACTCTGGGCAAAGTTCAACTTCAGCTCAAACAAGTTTTCCTATTCACGTCCTGTTTAGCTTTTTCTTTTCTTTTTTTTTTCCTTCATCTCCCAATTCTTCCCAAAGAGCTTAAATGTATTTCCTTTTTAAAGAAATGTAATTAACTTCTTACTGGATTAATATAGTCAAATACATAGTCGAAGAAAACAAACATAGACATAAGGAAAATCTTCCTTCCAGACCTTCCTCTAATGACCCAGTTGCTACCCTTTCCCCTGCCTCGGTGGTTTCAAAATATATGTCAACAAGTTCTCTGATACTCCTCCTCTCAAAAGGTGAAGCCTAATTCCCCTCCCCAGATGCACAGAATATGGGAGGTGTGACTGTGTGACAGATTAGGTCATAAAAATCTTTGCAGTTTCTTGGCTCTCCCTCTTTCCATCCCTCTCCATCTCTCTCAACCTCTCTCCCTGAGGTCATTCAGCCTGAGGAAGGCCAGCAGCCATGTCATGAAGACATGCAAGCAGCCCTCTGGAGAGGTCTGGCTGGGAAGGAACTGAGGCCTCCCGCACACAGCCACCTGATTGAGTCATCTTGGAAGTGGATCCCCCAGGCCCCCTCAAGCCTTTAGTTGACATCTTGATTGCAGCCTCATGAAAGATTCTGAGCCAGTCCCGCCCCGCTAAGCCATTCCTGCGTTTCTGAACTACAGAAACTGTGAGATGATACATATTTGTTGTCTTAGACTGATAAATTTGGGGTCACGTTTTATGCAGTAAGGGCACCAAAATACATGGGTACATATATGAGGTCTGTCCAGAAAGTATCCAGCCACACACTGTGACAAATAGGGATATTTATTGAAGAAGATACAAGAGACATTGCACATTGGACAGTGAGGCCTCAGTCCCCTTCAAACTAGGCACCTTGGGACCTCACACAGTTCTCCCAAGCACGATCGGCTGCCCTGTCATCTTTTCCTGAATCTCATCCACAGTCTGAAATCTCTTCCCTTTCAAAGGTGATTTTAGTTTTCGGAAAAGCCAGAAGTGTCAGGGCACCAAATCTGGGCTGTAGGGGGGCTGAGTCACCTGGGTGATTTGATGTTTCTGCCAAAAAACTCTGCATGAGACATGATGCATGAGCGGGTGCATTGTCATGATGAAGCTGCCAATCACCAGTTGCCATAGCTGTGGCCTTCTGAATCAACCCAATAGTTTCTGTGGAGGAATGTTCAAACTTAAAATTTGATGCAAATTTGTTGCTCTACTGTCTCAGTCATTTTGAGTGTGATGGTCACACAGTACACATGCTCATTCAACTGTGTCTACAGCCCCCACTGACTAGTACAGTGAAGTCGTCATTGCTCACACCTGCTCATTCCAGTCCACTCTCCCTGGCTGCCAGGTTACCTCGATGTCATGCAATCCGTTCTCATCAATAATGGTCTGACATTTTCCAGACAGACCTCACACACAAAGTTAACAACTAATCTTACTTTCTTAGATATCCTTCCAGAGTTTTTTAAATGTACATTCAGCCCTGGCTGGCATATCTCAGTGGATTGAGTGCGGGCTGTGAACCAAAGCATCACAGGTTCGATTCCCAGTCAGGGCACATGCCTGGGTTGCAGGCCATGGCCCCCAGCAACTGCACATTGATGTTTCTCTCTCTCTCTCTCTTTCTCCCTTCCTTCCCTCTCTAAAAATAAATAAAATAAAATCTTTAAAAAAATGTACATTCAAACAAATATGAAAATAAACATTTTTCCTTTTTATGCAAATGATAGCACCTTTCTACATTGTTTTTATCTTGATTTTTTCACTTAATGTTGGAGAGCTGTCTATAGTAATACTTAAGACCTTCTTCATGCTTTGTTTCAGCTGCATTATATCCTATTGTATAAACATACCATAATTTTTTTAATCAATCCCCTATTGATAGACATTAAGTGTTTCTAATCCTTTGCTACTACAAACAATGCTATAATGAATGTAATGACTGTGGGGGTGGGGGTGGAGGGATAGAGCAAAAAAGAAAAAGCATTCATGGACACGGACTTCCAGCCAAGATGGAGGCATGGGTAGACACACTGTACCTCCTCACACAACCAAAGGAAGGACTACAACAATTTAGAAACAAAAACAACCAGAACTGACAGAAAATTGAACTGTATGGAAGTCTGACAACCAATGAGTTAAAGAAGAAATATGCATCCAGACAGGTAGGAGGGGCAGAGATGGGCAGCTGGGTGGCTGGTGGACCCAGTGAGGCAGCAGCTGGTGGAGCAGGCAGCCCCACATTTGTGTGCAGATAAACCAAGGGAAACTGGGGAGTGGGTCGGACCAGACAACCCAGGGCCCCAGCACAGGGAAATAAAGCCTCAAAACACCAATTTAAACTCCTGTGGGGGTTGAGGCGCCGGGAGAAACTCCCAGCCTCACAGGAGAGTTTGTTGGAGAGACCCACAGGGTTCTAGAATGTACACAAGCCCACCCACACAGGAATCAGCACCAGAAGGGCCCACTTTGCTTGTGTGTAGTGGGGGAAGTGACTGAAAACCAGCAGAAAGCAGAGCAAGCACCATTGTTTCCTCTCGGACCCTCCCCACATACAGAGTTACAACGCAGCCACGTGGGTTGCCCTGCCCTGGTGAACACCTAAGGCTCTGCCCTTTGTACATAACAGGCACACCAAGACCAAAAAAATGGTTCAAATGAAAGAACAGATCAAAGCTCCAGAAAAAATACAACATTTAGAAGAAGAGATAGCCAACCTATCAGATGCACAGTTCAAAACACTGGTAATCAGGATGCTCACAGAATTGGTTAAATATGGTCACAAATTAGAGGAAAAAATGAAGGCTATGAAAAGTGAAATAAAGGAAAATGTACAAGGAACCAACAGTGACAGGAAGGAAACTGGGACTCAAATCAACGGTTTGGAGCAGAAGGAAGAAATAAAAAGTCAACCAGAACACAATGAAGAAATAAGAATTCAAAAACATGAGGGGAGGCTTAGGAACCTCCAGGATATCTTTAAACATCCCAACATCCGAATCATAGGGGTGCCAGAAGGAGAAGAGGAAGAGCAACAAATTGAAAACTTATTTGAAAAAATAATGGAGAACTTCCCCAATCTGGCAAAGGAAATAGACTTCCAGGAAGTCCAGGAAGCTCAGTGTCCCAAAGAAGTTGGGCCCAAGTAGAAACACACCAAGATACATCAATAATTACGTTACCCAAGATTAAAATGAAGGGGAGAATCCTAGAAGCAGCAAGAGAAAAGGAGACAGTTACCTACAAAGGAGTGCCCATAAGACTGTCAGCTGATTTCTCAGAAGAGATCTTATAGGCAAGAAGGGGCTGGAAAGAAGTATTCCAAGTCATGAAAGGCAAGAACCTACATCCCAGATTGCTCTATCCAGCAAAGCTTTCATTTAGAATGGAAAGACAGATACAGTACTTCCCAGAGAAGGTCAAGTTAAAGGAGTTCATGATCACCAAGCTCTTATTATATGAAATGTTAAAGGGACTTATCTAAGAAAAAGAAGATCAAAAATATGAACAGTAAAATGACAACAATTAACAACTGAGCCTAAAAAAAAAAGCAAACAACTAGAATAGGAACAGAATCACAGAAATGGAAACCACATGGAGGATTATCAGTGGGGAGTGGGAGGGGGAGAGAGGGGGAAAAGGTACAGAGAATAAGTAGCTTAGATGGTAGGTAGAAAACAGACAGGAGGAGGGTAACAATAATATAGGAAATGTAGAAGCCAAAGAACTTGTACGTATGGCACATGGACATGAACTAAAGTGGGGGAATGTAAGTGGGAGGTGGTGTGTAGGGCAGGGGGAAATAAAGGGGGGGAAATGGTACAACTGCTGTAGCATAATCAATAAAATATTTAAAAAAAAGAATTCATGGACATGAACAACAGTTGTGGCGATTATGGTAGGGAGACAGGTGGGTGGAGGTAGAAGAGGGTATGGGGGGATAAATGGTAATAGGAAAATACAATAAAAAATGAACTGTTGAAAAACTAAATGTAATAAATAGCCACATACTTTGTCTACAGAAATATGCACCACACTCTTCAAATTATTGAGACTGTACATAACTTTCCCTTTTTTCTTTCCTCAGTTTTCCAGCATTCTTTTCCTTATTTTCCACCAGGATAGACTTTGTCTAGAAACAACCTTGTCTAGAAAAAGGGGGTAGGAGAGGAAGAAAGGGAAAGAATATGATATTTGAGGAACCAAATATAGGTTCCTAATAGCAACAAGCATTTATATGTTGACTGCTGAGAACGTTCCAGGCCTGTTCTCCAGAATCCTGCACCAGGGCCCTCAGCGGAGGTGCGTGTGCTGCGCTGCGGCTCTGCGTGGACTCGTGAAGTAATGTAGTCTGTCCCCACCACACCCCTGCCCACGAGGGACAAGCCAGCAGTGCAGGAGTTAGCACTTCAAGCTGGTGGAAGAACGTTCCCCTCTCTCTCTCCAAAGGATTGTGGAGATCCTTTCTCCAACTTCTCAGTAGCACTTAGCTACAGCAAGCTCAGCCACCCATTCTTGATATGGCTCTCCCTACGTCACTCCTCCCTCCCCCATGACGTGGGCCCCAGCTCATGGGGTCTGTGGTGTTATGGATGAAACAAATTCAAACAGACTGCTGAGTCCGGCGGAGGAAAAGGGATGGCACGGCCACTCTCTCAAGGGGAGAGCACGCTGGCCCTTGCCTTGACAAGCTTTTATTGCTTTTCTGGGCACCTTACATGATGGTGCTCATTTACTATGCACAGGTTCACTTTAGGTGGTTACCTTTTACAGAAAACATTGGAAAGAAGGTTGCTAATAACTTCAAAGAGGGGGATGTTGCAAACCAAAGGGAAAAGTGGTTGAACCAGTTACACTCCATACTGGGGAGGTTTAGCACAGACTTCAGGAAGTTACAGTAAGCACTTGATGCCTAAATTCAGGGTGAGGGAGTTTTAGCGAAAAACAAGTCTCAAAGTGGCCTAGGTACAATGCAGGCCTGATTGCCCATGGGAGAATCTATCTGTGGGCGTGGGTCTTGTGCATTGAACCTCACTTTCCACTGACAGCTGGGCCCACGCCACGCAGAACAGTCTCCTATCCCCCCTCCCTTTGTCCTGTTTCCAGGAGTTTCACTCCCTAGCAAAATAGTAGCACAAAAGGTACTATTGGTCTTAGGTCCTGCTTTCTGGGAATCCAAGATCATGACACCATTTAACTTGTGAAGGGACTGAAGTTCAGAGAAGTTAAGTAATCTCCCAACTAACACATCTGGCAAAGTGCAAAGTCTGCCCTCGAACCCAGGTCCTTGATTCAATCCATGAACAAATACAGGGGCGGGCAAAATTAGGTTTATTGATGACAATAAAGAACTCTCTGCCAAAGGGAGCTGGAGTGGAGCAAGGAGACTACCAGGATGTGCGAATCAGGAAGATTGGCACTTTGGGCACTGACGAGAGTTTTCTGCACCTAAGCGCCCTGTGCCGTTGAGACATTTTTTCAGTTAGCAAAGCTACTGTGATGACCACAACCCGAATGTGCTTTTCCACACAAACAGCTGTAGACCTGCCCTTGCCCACCCCTGTATTTGTATAGGTGCCTATTCGCTGCATGCCAGGCACAGTGCTAAGCAATGAGGCTGTCATACTAGCCCAACGAGACACAGTCACAGCTATCATGAGGCGGCAGAAGGAAGGGCACAGATATTACATGAATCATCACACTAATTCATGTATAAACTGGGAAATGCTTTTAATACATTTGGGTACACAAGGAATACAGTATTATGAGAGCATGTATTCTCAAATATATCAGAGACTTATATTGTCTGGAACTCAAGGAAAACAACTCTAAGGAAGTTGTAAGCCCCAAAATGAACATGAGTTACCTAAATCACATCGGAGTTGGTCACTCCTAGGAGGATGGTACCAAGGGCCTGAGGCCAGGACAGATCATAGGATGATGGGGAATCAAACAGAATACCATTTCAGCTAGGCTGAGGGGGAGGGCTCGTCCAAAGCAATAGTGACAAACATCAAATCACGCAGAGCTATGAGGCCGTTTTAAGATCTTGGTCTTTTTCCAACTGAACACAATGAGAAGCCATTGAAGATATTTCAAATACCCACGTGGGGAAAAATGGAATGGGTGGGTGTGTAATATTATCAGACTTGCACTTTGGAGAGCTCACCAAGTACATGAAGGAGGTGGTCACAATGGATACGGGAGCCAGTTTCTGCAGCAGTCCCTCAGAACCTCATGGCAACTCAACTTGGGTCATGGAAGAAGAGAAAATGAGAAACGCATGTTTCCAAGATACTTAGGAAGTAAAACTGAGAGGACTTGGTGGGAGATTGACTGTGGAGTGGGTGGGGTGTAAGGAAAATGGGTTTTGAAGGATGACTCCCACCTCTGGCTTGTCTCAAAGTGGACAGGAAGTCACTCATCTCCTGACTTAAAAATAAGGGTCTCTACAGTGATTGGAATTTTAGACCAAAGCCACCTTCTTGCAATGTACTTCGGGTAAATTTTTTTGTGCTTAACATACTTCTCTTTTTCTCTACTCAGTGGAAATTGACTAGCTTCCTCATTGATACCTAGAAATAACCCCCTACACATGTATGCAAATTTAATTTGTTTCCTGACCCACCTTCTTTGAGTAATGGTCCTCAGTGTTTTGAGTCAGCCATGAAAATATATACCCTCCTGCCACAGGATTTTAAAATAAATCAGGGTGTGATGAGAATCGACCTTCTAAAGCAGGGGTGTCCAACCTGTGGCCTGTGGGCCACATGCAGCCCAGGATGGCTGCGAATGCGGCCCAACACAAAATCGTCCATTTACTTAACACATTATGAGATTTTTTTGTGTGTGATCCCGTGTTGCGATGTATTCAATGTGTGGCCCAAGACAACTCTACTTCCAGTGTGGCCCAGAGATGCCAAAAATTTGGACACTGAGCTACCGAATGTCCTCCTCTTTTCACAAACCACAGTTTTTTCTTCTAGGAGCAAGGCCTGCTTTCCTGGCAAAGGACTGAATGCCCAGGCAACCTCAGAGGCTGTATTCGTGTTCTGGGTTGTGGAGCAAACAGCATGCATCTCTTATTTCACTGTTGCTGTGGAGCAGACCCCAGGCGCCTTCGCTGGACCCTCCACTCTGGGACTCACGAGGATGCAGTCAAGGTGTCAGCTGAGCTGCATTCTCCTCTGGAGACTCAGCTGGTAGAGGACTGGCTTCCAAGGGCGCTCAAGTTATTGGCAGAATGTATTTCCCTGTGTTGTAGAAGGGAGGGTTTCTGTTTCTTGCTGGGTGTTGGCTGAAGGCCGCCCTCAGTTCCTAGAGGCTGCACGAGTCTCTTCAGCTTGGCCACTTACGCCATCAAGCCAACCAGGAGAACCCCGGTGTGAACTACAGTGTGAACCCCAGAATAATGGAGAACTACATCGTGTAAAATAATCAGGGGAATGACATCCCGTTACCATTGCCATGTTGGTTAGAAACAGTCATTAGTTTCAGCTCACACTCAAGAGGAGAGGAATAGCCCTGGCTGATGTGGCTCAGTGGATTGAGTGCTGGCCTGCAAACCAAAATGTTGCCAGTTCAATTCCCAGTCAGGGTGTATGCCTGGATTTCAGGCTGGGTCCCCAGCTGGGGCCATGAGAGAGGAAGATACATTAATTTTCTCTGCCTCTCTTTCTCCCTTCCTTCCCTTCTCTCTAAAAATAAATAAATAAAAATCTTTTCTTAAAAAAAAAAGAGCAAAAGAGGAGGGTATTATACAGATGCATGAACACCAGAAGGCAAGGATAACTGGGGATCACCTTAGGGTCTGCCCACCATGGTGGTCTTGAATCCTTTCTGCATGGAGATGAAGAGTGTGGGAATGAACAAAATCGAGCCTAGCTTGCAGTATTTTCAAAACTCCCTACAAAACCATGTGTATGCATTATTTATTTTCTGTGTAACAAACCACATCCCCATAATAGGGACTTAAAACAACTATTGGCTCATTACTCTATATGGTTCAGCGATATGGGCTGAGCTCAGCTGAGCTCGGCGGGGCTGCTCTTTGGCTGGTGTCCTGGGGGTCAACCACTGGGCTCTGGTCCGACTGCAGCTTACCCTGAGCCAATCGATTTCACACGGCTTTACTCACATGCATGGGGCTTGGTGCTGGCTGTAGGCTCGTCTTCTTCACATGGCATGCGAGAGTGCCATGATCCCCAAGAGAACCAGCCAGGCTCAGAAACTGCACAGTATTACCTTTGCCATGTTCTATTGGTCAGAATAAGTCTCAAGGTGAGCTGAGATGCAATGGATGGGGAAATACATCCCACCTCTTTTCCTTTTTATATCTGGGCAAAGTTCAAAGCTGAGAACCCTTCAGTATTTACCTGATAACTATTACAAGGTACCCACCTTCATATACAAGAGCATTTCCTAACTAGTTAAACATATAATGGCATTTAATGTTAGTTAACTGCTCTTTGCTTGTTTACAATAAGCTATCACTTGAATCTTAAATATTGGTAGCTGCTTTCCATTTCCTTTTAACTTTTTATTTTAATAAACATTGGAAAGCACTTAGTAAATAAACCATGAAAGTGCCAGAACACTGTGGGTGGACTGCTTTGGAACTTTGGAGAGGAGAAGGCTTTCTTAGTCACCCAAAATCCGGAACCAGGAAAGAACCATTGATAAATTTAATTCCATAAATATCAAAAACATCTGCATTGGAAAAAAATACGACAAAGTCAAGACACACGCCAAAGGGTGAAAACAGCAGTCACAGAACACTGACGGCTCACAGAAAAACAAATACGGTTGGCTCTTAAATGTATTAAAAACCTTGACTTTACTAGTAATATGAACAACATATTTAGCCCCAGCTGGTGTGGCTCAGTGGATTGTGTGCCCGCCTGCAAACCAAAGAGTCTAGGGTTTGATTCCCAGTCAGAGCACATGCCTGGGTTGCAGGCCAGGTCCCCAGTAGGGGGTGCGTGAGAGGCAACCACACATTGAAGTTTCTCTCCTCTCTTTCTCCCTTCCTTCCCTTCTTTCTAAAAATACATAAATAAAATTTGGGTTTTTTTAAAGAAAAACATATTTAAACTATACAGATAATTTGGTTTCACCAGCTAGAAATTTTGTCAACACGTGAGCAAAAGTATGGGGAAATCCAGAACTATCGTACATGGCTGGTGGGAGTACAAAATGTGGAATGATTTGGTAAATTATGAATTTATCAAAATTATGAATGTATTTTACCCTTTCATCTACCAATCTCACTTTGTCTCCCAGATTTATCTTGTAATGAACAACATGACATATACAAGTGGATTTTCACTGTAACATTGCGGAAGCAAAAGACTGGAGATAGCCCAACGTCCATCGATCGAAGATTGGTTAAATAGACACTGGGACAACAGCACAACAGAAGCCTGCGCACTGTGAAAATGCAGGCGGGAGCTCTCTGTGTGCTAATGTGGAAAGATCTCTGACATGCATTGCACAGAGAAAATACAAACAGCAGGAGAGTTTACACAACAGTTATTACAATGCCGTTAGCTGTATTCCCAGTGCTTTACCTTACACTCCCACGCCTGTTTTGTAACTAACAATCAGTACTTCTCAATCCCATCACCTCTTTCCACCCACTGCCCAGTACTCCTCCCCTCTGGCTTCCCTGGCTCTGTGCTCTGCATCTGTAAGTCTGTTTCTGTTTCTTCTGTTCATTTGTATCGTGTAAGAAAGGGAAGAACGAAAGACTGTATATTCCTGTATGCTTATATCTGCATTTTCCAAGCCTGGGAAAGACACAGAAGAAACTAACAAAAGGGGTTACACAATTTGGGAGAGAGACAGGGACGCTGTGATGGACAAGTCAATGGTGTGTTTGTTTTTTCCATGCAGCACAAATTTTTATTAACCTGCACATATATTTTTACTTATATTCAATTTTAGGTGTGCTTTTTCAAAATATCAGCTCTATTGAGATTTCATTCGTATACCATATGATTTGCCTGTTGAAATTGTCAGATCAGTGCTCTTTCATTATAACCTCAGAGTTGTACGGCCAACACCCCAATCGATTTCAGAACATCTTTCTCACTCCCTCTGCCTGGAAACAACCACTAGCGTCCCTTTGCCCTCTGATCTCACTCCCCCAGCCTAAGGCAAATCTGCCAGTTTGCCTGTTCTGTGGGGGTGTCGGTTCCTCTTTTTCTCTTCTCTGGTGTGAAGATCTACAGTCACCTCTGCTTATTTTACCTCAGGGCCAGTACCAACATGTTCCTCTCCAACCGCCACCATACTTCATTTAGCTTCTTTTCTATAAGTGCTCCACAGCAGCAAGGAGTGACTTTCTGCCAACTGCCCACGGCCACTGTCTCTGGCTGATGTGGAATTGCCTAAGAAGCTTTCTGCTCTGACCCTACTTGAGGTGGAGACTCCTCTCTCCTGCTTCTTTACCTGCCCAAGGGCCAGGGAGCTTTTCCAAGGGACAGGTGTATATCTGTGATAGTCTTTTCCCATCTCCTACTTGTCTTTAGGAGATATAATTGTTGTGCCCTGGCTGGTGCAGCTCAGTGGATTGAGTGCCTGCCTGCAAATCAAAGGGTCGCTGGTTCGATCCCCAGTCAGGGCACATGCCTGGGTTGTGAGTCAGGTCCCCAGTAGGGGATGCATGAGAGGCAACCACACATCATGTTTCGCTCCCTTTCTCCTTCCCTTCCCCTCTGTCTATAAATAAATAAATAACATCTTTAAAAAAGAAGAACTCTGTGCCAAATAGATTGATCTTTTCTCACTTGCATACTTTTTTTAAAAGGACAAAATTGTTGTAGTTTGCATTTATATAGCCCCCTTTCTAGAAGCTTGTGATATCCTTTAGCACCCTATGGCAATTTTTACAAGAAGTTTATCACGTGAAGTTTTTTACCACAACAGTCTTCCTTCCATATTTGTGCCTGCTCCATTCTCACCACCAAAAGCCCTCCCATCAAGTCACTAACAAAGTTCAGAAAATATTCCCAATGAATTTTTCACTGCATAGGGAACACTCTTCTGAATAGAGCATTTTATTTATTTATTTATTTTTAGAGAGGGAAGGGAGAGGGAGAGAGAGAGAAACATCAATGTGTGGTTGCTGGGGGACATGGCCTGCAGCCTAGGCATGTGCCCTGACTGGGAATTGAACCTGCGATGCCTGGTTCGCAGCCCGAGCTCAATCCACTGAGCTACGCCAGCCAGGGCTTGAATAGAGCATTTTCAAACCATTTGAGAAAGCAACAGGGTTTATATATGAAACACTCATTTCAATCAAAATTTCATGAAGTAAAATAGAAATCATTATTTCAAATGTATTATTTCCTTCCACCAAGATAAAATGAGGATGCAAGAAAGCTACCTTAATAGGTTACATAGTCATGCTCACAATAATCTTAATAATGACTATATCTTCTTTAATTCAAAATCCCAATAAACTTTTACTACCTTGTATCATTTAATTAATAAATAAGATGGTGTGATATAATTACCTATTTTTCTCTCTTATGAAAGAGAGGTTTAGATAAGTCAAATTAAGTAAGTAATAAATAATCCTAAATTCAACATTGGCATTGGGTTGTCTTATTTTTTATTTTCTAATTTTTATTCATTGATTTGAGAGAGAGAGAGGGAAATAAACATCTGTTTGTTGCTCCGCTTGTTTACGCATTCAGTAGTCGATTCTGATGTGTGTCCGGACCAGGATTTGCAAACTTGGCATATTGGGAAGATGCTCTAACCAACTGAGCTACCCAACCAGAGAGGTTGGTTTACTTTTCTCTGAAGAGTTGCTTGATTGGTCAGGCTAATTTTTTTTGAACTGTCATTCTTTTGCATTTTGCATTTAACAGTAAGTTTTACTGGGTTTTGGAAAATTCGTTATCAACCAAACTATAGAAGATCTAACTGAGGACGATCTGGAAATATCAGTGTCTCAGTCTTTACATTTGCGTAACTGCTATTATTTTTTACTTCGGATCCAGTAATCAATGCTCCCTGTGCTGTTTCTTAAAGCCGAGGTGTGGCCAGTAGATGGCCTACGTCTGCCCCAATCCAGAGATGGGGTCTATATCCCCTCCTCTTGAACCTGAGTAATCCATGAGTCTGCCTCAACCAAGAGGGCACAGTGGAATTGACCTTATGTAACTTCTGAGGGAAGGTCATTACAATGTAATGCAGATCAATGCACATTTGCTTCGTGTTGTTGGGATGATTCCTTCTGGAACCTGACACCACACTGTGGGGAAACCCAGCCATCCTGCGTGGAGGCCCACCTAGCAAGGACCTGAGGACCCTGGCCCACGAGCCTCGCTGAGCTCCCGGTTAGCAGCCAGCACGGACTTGCCAGCCACAGGAGTGAGCCATCTGGAAAGGGAGTCCTTCAGCCCCGCCCCCCCCCATTGAGTTGTGCCAGCTGATGCCATGTGCAGAGATGAGCCATGGCTTTGTGAGAAACAGATAACTGAAATAATTATCAGAAATAAGTAACTGAGATACAGGGGAAGAAGAGTTTCCTTGGCTCATGCTTCGGTAGAGCAGAATCTAGTATATATTGTATTTAGATCCAAAGGACTTGCGTCTTCTTGTGGTAAAAAAAAAGAAAAAAATCAGTCATCAAGATGAATTGTTCTAACTGCCAATAGAACTCAGAACTTTTCATCGGCTTCCCTCATCAAAATAAGTAATTTAGTGAAAGTTGATCCTCCATTCATTCTACAGGCCTGAGACTCGAAATAGGAAGAGTGAAGTCACCGGGGCACATAACGGCCAGGGCAGCCTGGCTTAGAAAAATAATCAGGTTAAAGTGGTCATGAAAAGAGGGAGATATGCTCTCAAGAGAGAGGGAGAAACTCCTCCAACTCTGAGGGCAGGGCAAACCAGTTACATCGCCTGGGCGTGAATTAGAGGGGTTGTCACAGAAATCATCACTCTTAGATTTTAACTCTTGAAGGCGGGTGGATAGCGTGAAGTCAGATGTCATAGAGCTACCCACACAAGGGGTTCAACATATCGTTACAAAGTTAGTACTTCTTGTTTTCAAGAGAAACTGAATACATCAGATGACCTTTTGAAAATTGCACAAGCATCCCAGGCTGGTGTGGCTGAGTGGGTTGAGCACTGGCCCCAGAACAGAAAGGTGGCCAGTTCGACTCCTGGTCAGGGCATATGCCTGAGTTGTGAACCAGGACCACAGCTGGGGACATGCAAGAGGCAACCCATCGATGTTTCTCTTGCACACTGATGTTTCTCTCTCTCTTTCTCCCTCCCTTCCCCTTTCTCTAAAATATAAAGTCTTATTTAAAAATTGCACAAGCAACATAAGCACATTCTTATCATTCAGATTCAAACACAAATCAATTCTAAAGAGCAAAATATAAAAGTCACCTTTTCTCTTCTCTCCCCCAGATTAGCCAGGACTGTGGTTTCACAGCCATCCTTTCCATCCCTGTTCTAGTTATATACTAGACACGGGTACCTACCAGTATATTATACAGTTGTTTAATTTAAAAGAATCACTGTTCTTTCATGTTGCATACATTGGGTGCATTGTTCTGCAAGTTGCTTTTTCCACATAACAATAAGTCCTGAGAATCTCCCTGTTTAATTTAAAAGAATCATTGTTCTTTTATGTTGCATACATTGTGTACATTGTTCTGCAAGTTGCTTTTTCCTCATAACAATACGTTCTGAGAACCTCCCTGTAGAGGGCATTTACCTCTACTGCATTCTTTCAAACTAGCTGCAAAGTATTTCTCAGCACGGGAAATGACCGACTCAGTTCTGTCATGATGGACACGGAACATCCCTAAATACCCACAACCCCAGCAGTGCTGCTATACAGGCATCTGCACCCCGCTGCACAAACGTGCATGCTGAGCGTTTCTGTAAGAGATTCCACATCTTAGGTTGAATATGAACTGGCAAATAAAGCATCTCGTATTCTGAATTCTTCACTGAGGTAACCCACACACACTCTCTGCCACCCTTTTGTCCCATGCCTTGAAGTCCTGTTTCTTTAGTGACTTCTCCCAAAGAATTCTAGAATAGCTACTCACTAAGGAAAGAGAAGACTCCAGTGGAAGAAAAATTCAGCAGCAGAAGCTATAGTTAACTAGGACCTAGAATTGGAGGCGATCAATTGGAAAGCAATTTTTGCCAGCCCAAGGAGTTTCTTAATAAAGATGGCCTTGAAATGTTTTTACCTTTCTTGGTTCCCCTACAGGTTTTAGTTCCTTGGGCAGAGTTAATCCTTGATTATCAATATGTGCTTTTAAAATAAAGCCTTATAATATAAACGTAGGAAGTTTCAACTAAAATTAGCCATCTTCTCCTCTACATGCCCACCATGAGGAGAACAGCACGTACCCTCAGAAATATTGATTACCTCCTCCATCCCATTGGCCTCTCCTTGGACAGATCCACTTGTCTCGCTGTACCAACTGGTGCCTCATGAGCTTAAAGCTCAAATGTCTCTCCAACAGTCATTTAGCCAAGTCTAAATCATAGCTATGTTGAGCCTGCTGGTCTTGCCTGCCGGTCTTCTTTTATTTATTTGTCTCAGTAAGGGTTGAGGGAGGGAGGAGGGAAATGAATAGGACAGGTTTGCCTTTTACAAAAGCCAGACTAGTGGGATGTTTCAAAGGCAAAGCTAAATATAAATAAATACTTGTTGGATGGGCCTTAGACAATTGAATTGTAAACTACCTAATATGTTAGTTAAGCCATAACAATTCTTGTAGCTATGTCAAAGATACACCAGTCATTCTAAGATGTTTCCAAACTTAACCGTAACTCCCAGGGGTGTGACCACAGAT
Source organism: Tonatia bakeri (assembly GCA_004024845.1). Taxonomy (NCBI): domain Eukaryota; kingdom Metazoa; phylum Chordata; class Mammalia; order Chiroptera; family Phyllostomidae; genus Tonatia; species Tonatia bakeri. The sequence continues at coordinate 25,157 of PVIA01005464.1, forward strand.
ATCTCCCCCTGGCTCCCTGTCAGAAAAGCTCCCCTTCAGCGGTGGTGTCGTTGGCTTGCTTGGTAGTGGCAGACATGTGTCAAATGATCTGGCTCCAAAAGTACTGGGTGGGGGGGTTGTTTGTTTATAATAGGAAAATAAGCCTATAAAGACCACCGCGCCCTGAACTAAAGTTCCAGTCTCCAAACAGGATTTGGTTGGGAAGGAAGATTTAGAAAGAAGAGATGGAGGAAACCGGAGGAAACCAGAGGAAACCGGAGGAAGCTGAAGATGCAGCAGCGGAGGACGGGCCCCTGCAACCCTACCACCGCGTTCAGCTTTCTGGGGCTGAGGGAGGGGAGAAACGAGAGGCACAAGGGGGTGTTCCGTAAGCAAGGAGGTCTTGCCGTCTTCCATTTCTTTTTTTTATAGTGAAGAAATCTTATTTTTATAACAGAGTTAAGAAGCTAACAAGCTACTTCCAGGCAGTATCTTGAGCGCTGCTCCTCATCTTTTCCTCAGGCTAATGTTCAGCCCCTGGGGCCACCGCAAACAGCAAATCCCCATCTGAAGTCTTTTAGTGATGCACCAACAAAGGAAACCTCATTTGCAAAGCCACCCAGGTATCTCCAAGCTGACCCTGGCCCCGTGGTCCCCTCGGTCCCCGCGGTCCCCACGGTCCCTGTGTGCCAGCTTCTCCTGGACAATTTCTAATGGCGTCCCCTCTGTCTTCTATTGTTTATGATCTGGAGTTCCATTTTACCGTGGACATGTTCATGTCCATATTCGTGGAGCATGACTGGAAGCAAACTGACCTCTCAGGACACTCAGTGGTCAACTCCTCAGCAGGAGCCACCATCTTCCACTTTGAGACCCATCGCCATGGTCTGCTCCCCTTCCTGTCCTCCATCAAGCAAGAGCTGAGGGACATGCTCATCACACAACAGAATGACCCCTTTTGTTCTTCCCCTGCCGCAGATACATTATTTCCACGTGAACATCTCAGTTACGTGTGTGTGTGCCTGTGTGTGTATCTGCAGTACAGTCACTCAGACTGAGCCTTGACTGTGACTTTGTGTACTTTTAAACTCTTTATTGTGAATAATTTCACACATAAAGTTGCCAGAGTTACAGATGACTCCCACATAGCCTTGATCCCAAATAATCACCTGTTTTTACATTTCATCACAATTGTTTGGTTGTTGTGATTACTTTTTTCAGAACTATTTGAGATTACATAGTTCATGCCTTTATTATACTTTTAATGCTTCATTGTATGGTTCCTCAGGACAAGAATATTTTCTTACATAATCACAAAACAGTTTTCAAATCAGGAAATCTAACCTTCATACATTACTTTCTTCTACTCTGCAATCCACATTTCAATTTTGTCAATTATACCAATAAATTCTTGGCACCATTCTTCCCCTCTAGTAGAAGCTTCAAGCATGGATTGCACATGGATGAACTTGTCATGTTTCTTTAATCTTCTGTGCCTGGAACACTACTTTAGTATTTCTTGTCTTTCACAACATGGACATTTTTTTTAAAGATTTTATTTATTTAATTTTAGACAGAAGGGAAGGAAGGAAGATGAGAGGGAGAGAAACATCAGTGTGTGGTTGCCTCTCATGAGCCCCCTACTGGGGACCTGACCCACAACCCAGGCATGTGCCCTGATTGGGAATCAAACCAGTGACCATTTGGTTCGAAGGCTGGCACTTAATCCACTGAGCCACACAAGCCAGGGCCAGGACATGGAGAGGCTTAAAGAATGCAAGCCAGTTCTGTGGAATGTTCCTGAGTTGGTCTGGTGTTTGCTTCCACATGACTTGATTCAGGTCACGGATCCTTGGCCAGAAGAGCACAGAAGTGAGGCCTCGCTCTTCTCAGAATTCCGTTTCTGAATGTACACCACGTCAGCCTGACCCTTGCTGGGTGATTTTGATCAATACGGACCCAGGTGTTGTCCAGTTTCTTCATTGCGTAGTGACTATTTTTTCTTTGAAACTAATAAGCGATTTGGAGAGAGACACTTCAGGATTGAGTAAATACCCTGTTCCTCATCAAACGATTCCCCCAGGTTTAGCAATACTTGCTATTTCTTGCCCAAGCCAGTCTCTACGATGATGATTGTGAGATGGCAATCTTCCCACTGCATTCCTCCCTCCACGCTCCTCAATCTGCATTTCTCTACGAGGATGAGCTCTCCCTTTTCTCAGCCCCACTTACTTACCTACTTATTATCAGCGTGAATTGGTAGATGCCTATTTTATTCACCGAGTTAAAATCCTTACTCTCCTGGTTTATTTTTTGTTCAAAAATGACCCCAGACTTGGCCAGTGGGCTCTCCTTCCACACAGCCCCGTGTGCTTTCCACATGCCCCACTCACTTTTTGTCTTTTCCTTTGCTCACTTTCTGGTACATCGAGGTGTTCCCGTGTTCCTGACTCATCTTGCGTTTTTCCTGCCTCAGCCCTAGACCCAGTCATTCTTCCAAGGGGCCCTGATGGTTTGTACAGATGAAAACATATTTAGAAAGATATGGGCATTGGGTATATCTTGGCATTAAAAATTTTTTTTTAGAATTTATTTATTTGTTAGAGAGAGGGAAAGAAAAGGGGAAAGAGAGAGAGAGAAACATCAATGTGTCAGAGAAACATCCTTTGGTTGCCTCTCACATGCCCCCAGTTGGGGATCTGGCCTGCAACCCAGGCATGTGCCCTGTTTGGGAATTGAACCAGCGACCTTTCAATTCACAGGCCAGTACTCAATCCACTGAGCCACTCCAGCCAGGGCTACTTTTGTATTTTAAAAGAAGAACACCACAAATGATATTGTTCATGATTGAATTATGACTATTCTTTCAAATTACTTGGGATTGTACTTTTGATTCCAATTTGTTTCAAAATAAAACAGAAATACTTGTTTGCCATTTCTTTCAAATATAAAAATGATACATGCTTTTTGTGAAAAACTCAGAGAATGTCAAAAAGTTAAGAACATATTTAAAAATCATCTGTCAGGACACAACTAGAAATATAATAAAGTTTTATGTTTAGAAATTAAAATAGGCCTGGCTGGTGTGGCTGAGTGGATTGAGTGCAGGCCTGTGAACCAAAAGGTCGTGGGTTTGATTCCCAGTCTGGGCACATGCCTGGATTGTGGGCCAGGTCCCCAGTAGTGGATGGACAAGAGGAAAACACATGTTGATGCTTCTCTCCCCCCTTTTCTCCCTCCCTTCCTATTTCTCTAAAGGTAAATAAAATCTTCAAAAAAAGAAATTCAAATAAATCACCTGTCATTCTATTACCTAGAATCACCCACCATCGAGATACTAACAGTGGTTACCCCTAGTTAACATATTTCACAATATAAATGCAGTACGAATATATTTCACCAAAACATAGTTATTGGATAGTTTCCACTTATGGGTATGGTGTACATGTGCATTTCATATATGTACCAGTATATTTCCTTAGGATAAAGTCTTAGAAGTAAAATTACTGGGTTAAAAATGTATGCATATTTAGAAGTAAAGAAAATGTGTTCACTATTATTAGCCATCTGTGAAATGCAAATTAAAACCACAGTAAAATACTACTTTATAACTACCAAAATGTGTAAAAATTTTAAACTAACAATATGAGTCACTGGCAAGAATGTGGAGCAGCTGGAACTCCACACACTACTATCAGAAGTGTACGTTGTAATAAGCACTTTGAAAAACTGGCACTATCTACTAAAGCTGAACAATCTTTTTTTTAAGATTTTTTTTATTTGATAGAAAATTGTACTTGAACAATAATTAAAATAAAATTATTTTTTAAAAAGATTTTATTTATTTCTTTTTAGAGAAGGGGAAGGGAGGGAGAAAAAGAGAGAAACATCCATGTCTGGTTGCCTCTTGAGCGCCCCCAACTGGGGACCTGGCCTGCAGCACAGGAATGTGCCCTGACTGGGAATCGAACAGGTGACCTTTTGGTTCACAGGCCAGCACTTGATCCACTGAGCTACACCAGCCAGGGCAAAGCTGAGCAATCTTGGAGGCTGTGCCTTGGGTGTCATATTAAAAAGTCTTTCCCATCTCAGGATGATAGAAATATCCCCCAACATTTTCTTCTTGTTCTTTCATGGTTTTCTTTCTCACGTTTAATCCTTAACCTCTCTCAGAGGTAAGCATGAGGTACAAATCTCAGTTTTATTTTATTTTTTGCAAATGGTTAGCCAGTTGGCTCCAACTGCACTTTTTGAACCATCACTTCTGACTGAAAATCAATTCAATGATTAGAAAGGCAAAGTAATAATATTCTAAATTCTTTTATCTACTTGGATCAATTTTTAAACTTTATCCTTTTTCATTTACTTGCTTCCTCTATTTTGATAACTGATTTTTTTAAATTTTGTGTTTTGAGATGATAACCATATCATACACCTTACTATCTACAGGGGAAATCCTCCTCCTTTCTCTTCTTTCTCCAAACTTTTCTTAAAGGTTCACATTTTTCTTTTCTCATTGAACTCAGGAGTCATTTTGTAGAGGTCAGTTCTGGTCTGGGATTTAGTTTGAGACTGGGTTAAACTTTGAGACAAACTTGAGGAACACCAACACCATCACAACACTGATCTGCCCGTCAGGTGTGTCTCACTTCATCTCCTCAAGTCCTGTTACATCTGACAGAAACCGAGACATACTTGACCGTAGATTTCTTGAGGGCAGAGCCCGTGGTTTAGTCGCTCTGGACGCAGTGGGGCACAGGGCCTGTCTCGCAGGTGCATTCATTGTTGGTTAATTCGATGAATAAAAGCTACATTGAGCTCTCATATCACCCCCTCTTCAAAATAATCCCCCCTCTGGGTCTCCAATGGAGTGCCTCTGCTGTCTTTGAAGATCTTAGGGGATGTGGGAAAGGAAGTCAAAGATAAAAATTCCCTTCATTTGAGTATGTAAAATAATTCTTCTGGGAGTAAAAATGAAGTAAGTGATGTCCTAAGAAATTTGAAGAACTAGTCTTCTGAGTACACAACCACTTGATTTTGCCTTCCAAGTAGCAGCTACACGTATGACTAATATGTCCGGTTTTACTTCATGAATTCCAATGTTACTTCAAGAAAGGTCGTTGCCGTAGATGAGACCAGTTATTGGGTGGAAATGTGAGTTTGGAAACGTCGATGATATTTCAAGAAAACATCCACCAGCCCAGCCTTCAACCAAACCTACACGCGATGTGAATAGAAGTGGCCCAGTGAATTAAGTGTCCATCTGAATTTGTTAACTTGGGCAATGAAAAATTTATGGTATAAGTATGTTTTTTCAAACCACATTTCACCTATATGACTCTTCCAGGTGGGCCAGTCTACTGCAGAGGCTACAAACTCAGGTGCACAAAAACAAACCCACCCATCTGTGATTTCTATCCAAAGCCTCATTCCGCTTTTGTCTGAACACTTGGTCGTAGTTAATTTGGGCTGAACTGTCGATTCAGAGTGTTCTCGGTTGATTTGGGGGTTTCCCTATTTTTCCCAGAATTGTATCTGGGCTCCAGGGGAAGACCATCTGAAACCCTATCACTGGTGGGACAGGAAGTGGCTCTCTCCTGGCCTTTGCAGCCGAGTGTCCTCCTTCCAACACAAGACCCCTCAGACCCCTTGACCCTCTCCTAGCTCCTCCAGACTGCTCATAAGGCCATGGACTTAGACCATTTGGACTGCTATAACAGAGAAATTTATAAACACCCACTTATTTTTCACAGTTCTGGAGGCTGAGAAGTTCAAGATCAAAGCAGCAGCAGAATTGGTGTTGGGTGAGGGCCAGCTCCCCGGTTCCTGCTTTCACAGCAGTGTTCCGCAGTGTCCTCACGTGGGAATGGGGTGAGCACCTTTCTTCAGTCTCCTTAGTAAGGACACTCAGCTGATCCAGAAGGGCTCCACCCTCAGGACCTGATCACTCCTAAAGGCCCAAACCTCCTGACACCATCACCTTGGTATAGGGAGCCATTTCTCATGGCATGGAAATGTAGCTCAGCCTCCATGTGGCAAACCAGTGGGGAGTGAGTCGGCACACAGGACCACGCCCACGGATAGGTTCTCCCGTGCAGAATCAGGCCTGCATTGTACCTAGGCTGCTATGAGATTGCTTCTGCTAAAACTCCCTCACCATGAATTGAGGCAGCAAGTGCTTACTGTAGCTTCCTAAAGTCTGTGCTAAACCTCCCCAGTATGAAGTGTAACCAATTCAACCACTTTTCCCCTTGATCTGTAACATCCTTCTCTTTGAAGTAACTAGCAGCATTCTTTCCTTTGTTATCTGTAAAAGGTAATCACCTGCAGCGAACCTGTGCATAGTAAATGAGGACCATCCTCCATGTAATGTGCCCAGAAAAGCAATAAAAGCCTGTTCAGGCAGGGGTCAGGGCCCTCTCTCTCACTCAGAGAGCTGCCATACCATCCCTTTTTCTCCACAGGACTTCTGCAGTCCGTGTGAATTTGTTCATAGCAACCACAACACACAGATCCTGCCGGCCAGGATCTGTATCACTGTAGGCATTAGGATGTTAACACAGGGATTCCGTCAAACTCTCAGTCCAGAGCAGCACGGAGATGTCTCACTCTCCTCCTCTGCCACCTGGACAGCCTCAGGCTCTCCTGCCTTGTGGCCCGCCCAACTGTGCACTCGGGGAGTTCTGTGACAGAGAGTGGGACACAGGTCCCCTTTACTCACAGACTCTCCAATCAATGTTGTGAGCCCTGACATTCCTCTGCACACATTCAGAGGACTCAAGGGCTGGAGGCAGGGAGCAGGGCACTGCCTGCCCTGCCCCACCCTTGCTCTCTGCCAAATCTTCCCAGCCAGAGAATCTTCCACCAAGGAAGTGGGAGAAGGTGTGTGAGTGTGTGTGCCCCCTGAATTCTCTGATTTTTGCAGTGGCTTTTATGATAGCGTAGGAATAAAAAGCATTGCACAAGGACAGAAATACATCCATTGACTGTTTAAAGTACTAGCTACCATATTTCCTCCAACACTTTAAATCAGATGATGCATGGCTGAAATCCTGTATGAACTGTTGGGTCCTGGTCTGCTCAGCACTTGGAGGGGGAAGATTCGCTGCACTGGTGTTCACATTGTGGGGCCGTGTTCCTGCGGCCCACACCACAGCTTTGTTCATTCAACACCCTCTCTGATGCCTCCTGCATGCAAACACTTATACAGTGCCAAGTGTATGCACACGCTGTTTTATTTGCTTTACATTTATTTTGTGCCATCCTCATAAAATCCCTATGAGGTAGAGACTACCATTCTCCCCATTCTCCAGATAGAGAAACTGAGGTAAAAGATTAAGCTCCCAAAATCACAGAGCTACTAACCCATGGGGCCAGGGTTAGAACCTATGCAGTCTGGTTTCAGAATCTGTGTTGTTGAGTACTACGCTCTACCACCATGCATCAAAAGCAACTGTGTTAGCTGAATATGGGGAAAGTCCATTTTCCTAACTATTTACTGACTTAGTGTCATAAACATTTTACTTACCAATTTGAGTGGTGAAAATCAGAATTTGCAATACACACCTATTTCCTTAAAAAAGAGTCTTGATTTGGCTATGACTGGCAAAAATGAGGGTGATGTTAGAGAGAGAAATTATGTTTCAGGAGTGGATATTAGGTAGCAGTGCTGTTCAGATTTTGTTTCGACCTATAGACAGAAGGGGATCCCGAATTAATCTGGATTCCTCTGACACCTGGGAGTGACTCTCCAAACTAGCCTTTCCAGTCTTTCTCCCATCCTTTGACTTGGACTCACTGAGAACCAAAACGGTCCCTTCCCCAAAGCCACGCAAACCAAACCTCAGAGAAATCACCGTGAGAGCTCGTCGAAGGCAGTTTCTGTGCCTGCTGCAGAAAAACCACCAGGGACACCCAAACTGCAGCGCAGGAGCGCCTTTCAGACTGCCCGCCGGCCTTCACTCCATCCTGAGACATTCCCAGCTAGACACCTCGGAATCCTCGCGACTGGCTGCCTTCAGAACTCAGAAACTGGAATACAGTCTGCTCCAATCATTAGTCGTTGCTTTTCTTTTGTTGCCATGGAGATTGCTCTCATTACAACGATCCCCAACTGCTTCACCATCACCGCCATGGCCCTGATTCGGTGCACCACCTGCATCGTCACCTCCTAAAATGAGAGACGACTATTTACCTGAACTGACCTATTCTAGAGACTGGGACTGTTTTCTGGAACTGTTACATAATAATATAATAATAATGTCTTTTTTTAGTTAAGGTGGGGGGAGGGAGAAAGAGAGGAAGAGAAACATCGATGTGCAAGAGATACACAGATTGGTTGCCTCTCACATGCCCCCTTCGGGGGACCTGGCCTGTGACCCAAGCATGTGCCCCAGCTGGGAATCAAACTGGCAACTTTTTGATTCCCAGGCTGGAACTCAGTCCATGGAGCCACCACACCAGCCAGGGCATTCATGTCTTAATTGGTCCCTTCCTAATTCTTCAACCTAAATTTGGCATAAATATTGAGCTGACTATAAACCATACAAGGCAAGCATTTCTCTGGCTCATCTCCCCTCTCTGAGGGATTTGATGGACCCAGCATTGCTACACTGGCATTAAGGGACTTTAAAATATTTTGAGCTATCATGTTTTCTGATAAAAATAAATACTGATCAAAAGGGGGAAATGAGGAATAGAGCAGAGAAATAAAATGGAATTACTGTAGTCATGCTGCTAAATTACTAAAATCAAGTAGGCTAAGGCATAAAGAAATGATTCTATTCTTGCTTTAACTAGCCTGGGAACTTAAACTTTTGAACTCTCTTTTATGCTGAGAAACAGGGGTGGAAGGGGCAAGGAGAGATCCTATAGGTAACCCTCTGATTACCCCCTGAAGGGCTTAGATAAGAATGTCTGACATTCATTCTGCAGACCACCAGACATCTGGAAGATTATCACCTCGGACCAGTCCATTCAGAATGAAGGACTGATTCTTCTCAAGGATGTACTTTTCTTCCTTCTTTGGAACACTCTGGGTATTGCCTGGTTGGGTTTCCAGTTTGAAACCCTAAGACCCTTGAAAAACTTTTTGCTCTTGGTTGCAGCCAAAGCGTACTGACTCTTTGTGTTCAGGTGACATTACGGAGTCTAAGAAAAGTTTTTCAAGAAGGAGGAAATGGCCCTTGGTGCTGACCACTGGAGGTCGAGCGAGGTCTGGCCGACACTGAAGTCACCTTCCCAACGTCCTCGTCACACTCAGCCCTCACTGACAGGTAAGATGAGAACTGAAGAGGATCCTCCGGGTTTGTTCGATGGCAGGGAACTCACTGGGGCCTTGAGATAATGGACTCAGGAGTTCAGAGTGACTGAGGAGCGAGTGTGAGGTGGGGTGATGAAAACCCGAGTGAAGAGGCCTCTGCTACAGTTCGGCTCTTCGGTGGAGGGTGGGGCATCGGGGCAGGGTGCTGGCGGAGGACGCTGGGATCAAAGCAAGGGTTTTGTTTGTTTTGAGATAAGCTAGAGCTGGTCTCACTGCAATACTGATGGACAGGGCCAGTGGGGACCAAAGGCCCAGGGAGACAGAAGATCACAGAGAACAGAGATTCCTGGGCAGGCCACAGATAGTGGCAGGCAGGCCACAGGTGGTGGCAGCCAGGGCACAGGTGCAGGGACTCCACAGGGACAGAAGAAGTCCAAGTCTCCCACTGTAACAGGAGGGGCAGAGGGAATGTGGTGGGAGAAAGGTGATGGGCAGCGTGGAGTGATGGGAAATGTGAACCAGGAGCCACGACCTCCCTGAACAATGCTGACTTAGATCCACAGGGTCAGGGAGGATGTTCCTTCCTATCTCCTCCAGCAATAAAACTGCCCATTTAATCTCCAGTGATGGCTCTATTCACAAATATCAGAGCCAATCTTTTATAATAATATACAAAGCTGAGACCAAAGAGTTTAAATGCATCTCCTACTAAATTAGCTTCTTCAACATGTATACAGGGGTCAAAATTAGACAGAGAGGTTATGATGCCCAGACACACCGTGGTCTGTCCTGCAGGACGCACCTGGCTGAAGTGAGCCTCCACCACTCCCAGCCAGAGTGGGAAGGGAGGCCTTAAGAAACCTGTATGGCTATCCACGTGGAACAGAATGAAGCTGGGCCTTATTACCTCACACCATGTCTAAAAATTAACTCATACGGATCAAAGAGCCAAAGTACAAAAGCTAGAGCTGTAAAACTCTTTTTAAAAAGATTTTATTTATTTATTTATTGTAGAAAGAAGGGAAGGGAGGGAGAAAGAGAGGGAGAGGAACATCAACAGGTTGCCTCTCATACAGCCCCATCCGGGGACTGAACCCTCAACCCAGGCATGGGCTCTGACTGGGAATTAACTGGTGACCTTTTGCTTTGCAGAACAATACCCAGTCAACTGAGCCACACCAGTCAGGGCTAAAGCTGTAAAACACTTATAAGAAACATGGGGTAAATCTTTGTGAACTTGGTTTTGGCAATGGAATCTTAGATATAATACCAAGCATAAGTGTCAAAAGGAAAAAAATAGATAAATTGGACTGCATCAAAATTAAACTTTTATACTGCAAACATACATCAAGAAGGTGAAAAAAACCCTAAAGAATGGGAGAAAATATTTGCAAATTATGTCTGATAAGGGACTTCTATCTCAAATACACAAAGAACTCAACTCAAAAAGACCGCACAATTTTGAAAAATGAACAAAGGATTGAATAAGCATTTCTCCAGCTCCAAGAAAGATAGACAAATAGCCAATAAACCCATGAAAAGATTCTCAACATCAGCATCATTAGTCAGTTATCAGAGTGATGCAAATCAAAAATACAACAAACACCACTGCATACCCACTAGGGCATCTGGAATCACAAAGTCCGACAACGGTCAGGGCTGGCGAGACACGGAGAAGTCGGGACTCAGAATCCACGGACACCGCCGATGGGAATGGACAATGGCACAGACACTTTGGAAAACAGTCTGACAGCTCCTCCAGGAGTTACACACAGAATTACTGTTTGACCCAGACATTCCACTCTTAGGTCCACACCCAAGAGAAATAAAAACATGTCCACGCAAAAACTTGCACATAAAGGTTTGTTGTAGGGAACTGCTTCACGAGGAGTGGGAATGTAGCTCAGCACCCACGTGGAAAACCAGTGGGGCCGAGTCGGCACCCAGGACCACACCTGTGAAGAAGTTCTCCCGGGGGAAGTCAGGCCTGCATTATACCCAGGCTGCTTTGTAACTTGCTCTTGCTAAACCTCTCTCACCCTGAGTTCAGGCAGCAAGCGCTTGCTGCGTTATCTTTAAAGTAACCTCCTGAAGTCTGTGCTAATTCTCCCAAGGATCGAAGTATAACCAGACCTGTTACTCTTATCATTCCCTGGCACTTGCAACATTTTTTCCTTGTTAATCTGTAAGAAGTAATCAGTAACATCCCTTCCGTTGCTATCTGTAAAAAGTAATCACCTAAAGCAAACCTAAGCATAATGAATGAAAACCTTTGATGTATGCTGTTAGAAAGCCAGTAAAAGCCTGTCAAGGCAAGGGTCGGGGCACTCTCCTCTTGAGAAACCGCGCTGTCCCTTTTCCTCCACAGGACTCAGTAGTCCGTGTGAATTTATCTCGTCTCATCCATAACACCGTGGACACCAAGGGCCAGTGTCCGCATCAGTTTGTGACAGCATCACTCATAACAGCAGAAGGTGGAGGCCCAGACGCCAACACTGGTGACGGACAAAACAAATATGGAGCACCCACACCAGGGCTCCTGGGCCGCACAGAGGTGTGGAGCTCTGATACACGCTGCAGTGGGGTCAAACAAGGCACACGGCACGCTCAGCCAGTCACAGGACATGCCATGTGATCTCATTTATGTGGACTGTTCAGAAAAAGTAAATACGCAGAGACAGACGGATCAGTGGCTGCCTGAGGCTGAGCAGCAGGAGGGGTGGCGGAGTGACAGCTAAAGGGCACGGGTTTCTTTCTGAAGCGATGAAAATGTTCTCTCGACGGTTGTGGTGATGGCTGCACAAATACGCATGTTAAAAACTATTGAATTGTATACCTGAAATGGATGCATTGTATGGTATGTGAATTATATCTCAATAAAGCTGCTGGAAAAAAAAAAGGACAAACAAAAAGAACCTCACAGTTGGGCAGCTTCCTTCCACCCAGTCTGTTCTGCCTGCAAGTCACAACACCCTCGGCCACCTGGTCTGCCGAGACGGCTACCCAGCATGTGGGTGTTGGTACAGAGCCACCCGTCTGTGTGTCTGAACTGGGCAGCCATGGGCGTCACACTGGAATTCCTGTGTCTAAGCCGTCCTTTGTCTTGACAGCGTGGCTCCTGGCTGCCTGAGTCGGTCCGGGATAAATTCTCCTTGTGCCTGCAACACACTGGGCCCTTATTCCCTGGCATGGGCTCTGCAATTGCAAAGAAAACCAGAAAGGTTTGAGTCTGCTCACACAGCACAACTCATACCTCAGACTGGCTGTGCAACGGCAGGAAGTGGTGGTGTATGTTATGTTACGTTTTTCCTACGGTGACTATAAACAGAGGCTGTTTAATCTCTTGGCTTTTAACTCATTTTTTTTTTTATCACAAAACATTTCTTTCCTGAATTCTTGCTGTCCTTCCCCAGTGCTCTGTAGCTTGGAGGATCTGGGGTGGGGCTGCACATCTGAGAACGTTACTGCGCTTCAGAGGGCTGTCAGGGAGGGCGTCGTGCAACTGGATGATGGAAATAAAGGTGTTCTGTGAACTGAAAACACTGTGCACACTGTGCATTTAATGAAATGCTCAACTTCATGGTTAGGATTGAATCACATAATCATCCAGTTATTTTTGCCATTTCCTGTGAGGCAAGGGACAGTGTGGGTCAAATTGTCAAGAGTTCTGGGAAATCAGGCCTTGTAAGCAGAAGCTCTGATGCAGGACAAAACTCAGCCTCCAGATGCGAACAGGAAGGGCATGTAGAAATGCCCACAGGCACTGAGGCCACAGAAATAGAACCTCGTTATAAGGAGGGAGGTGCAGCCAGTCCCACAGGTGGAATCTGGGGAGAAATCCGGGCATTTCTCATGAAGAGCCAAAGAGTCAGGGAGGAATAGGCTGAAGAGCCTGCTCCCAAGCCCTTCAAGAGGCGCTCTGACCAGCTGTGACGTGAGAATGAGTTGGCACCTCACTACCTGACTTAGAGAAACTGCCACAAGCCCCTCGGCTGAGGGAGAAAGGCAAGCTGAAGAGATGTGGGTACGATCAACATGCCCCACCCAAATTCACACGGTCTCCCTGGGGGGGGTCTCCGCAGGGCCAGGCGGTGGGCCCCAGCGACAGCCTGCTCGCTGACGCAGCTCTGTCGTTTTCCCCTTCCTGCCCTAGATCCCCATGCTCACAGTGCTGCCTGGGATCACCTGCTCAGTCTTTGCCTCCTCACACCCATGTCTTGGCCCCCGAGTCGGCTCCTGGAGGAACCCAAACTACAGAGTCGAGGCAAGGAGCCCCTCGGCAGCGGCCACACTGGACCAAAGGCCGCAGGCAGACTTTGCGCATCCTAAGATTGCACGACCTTAGGCAACGAGGGCAGAGTCCCTCAGATGGACTGGGTAAAACTGTGACCGAACATCCAGTAACAAACTATGGATAACCACGGAACTTTGAGTACATCTAGGGGTTGGGGGAGGGGGGATCATGAACTGACCTAAGTCAATCTGGCCATTCAGCAGTTGCAACATGCTTCTGGGGAGTGTCAGCAGCCTCTGGAAGTCAGAGGCAGGCGGGGGCTGCAGCTTGCTGCCCCTCATCACACCCCCCTCGGCAGACGGCATCCACAGTGAAGGCCAGCCTCGGGGCAAGCCTACCAGATGTGCACGCATTTATGAACCGCACACAATAATCTCATTTCCAGCTCTCAGGTTGTGGGGAAGTCCTGCACTCTGCACCCAGCACCTTGGAGGCCAGTGTCACTTCCAAGGCAGGCACAGCGAGAAGGCAGAGCAGCTGATCCTGCAGTCTGTCAGGTGGTGCTGAGGTCCCTGGATCCACCCGGGTTTAGACCCCGTGTTGGGCTCCAGGGTGGTTGTACTGCGGGGCCTGATGGGTATTTTTATCTCGTAAGTCTTGGGGTGCAGCCTCCGCATTTCCAGCCGCCCACGCACCCCAAGGGCGGCACTCGTTTTGCCAGTGAGAGATGAACACCGGCGCCCTGCTCGACAAACCCTCTGGGTGGATTTTGGAAGCATCTGAAGTGCCCGTGTAGCCAACTTTGGAACTTGGATTTTTGTTTCGAGTTTTTCAACTACTAACTGCTCCTGGAGTGGAGAATAAAATTCATCTGCGTGCACGCGAGCGCACACACGCGCGCACACACACACACACTCTGTTTATATGATGTATTTAAATGACCATACACATAGTATAATAATAGCTAACATTTATTGACCATTTACTTAATGAGGGTTCAAAGGAGCTCATCTTAAGCCCTCAAATACTCCAGTGGGGTGGCTTTTATGAGTGTTGTCATTTCACGGGTAAGAGAGCTGAGACCGAGGGGTGTTAGCTCCTGGGCCCCAGTCTCAGCGTTGGTAAGCTGCAGAGAGTTCAGACTCAGGCTGTCTGGCTCCAGAGGGCCCAGCGCCTTAACCACCACACTACGCAGCCTTTGCCAGGAGCCAGGCCAGCGTTAGTTTAGAGCAATGCAGAAATGTGACATCCATCCTGTTAAAAATTTGAGAACCTCGGAGCACACAAGCAGAGCAGCGGGAGGGGCCCTTGTCCTCCAGGACGACCCTGCCCCCAGCCAGCCAGCACAGACCCTGTCCTGGGACGGAGGCGGAGGACCCAGGTTCGAGCTTCACTCCGACTGGCCTGTTGCAGACAGAGTTGCGCTAGGAGTCTGGGCCCCACTTCACGGAGTGGAAAGAAGAGAAAGCTGGTGTGCGGAGCAGGGGAAGCAAAGAAGGCTCAAAAAGACTACATGGGCTTGGGTACTCAGACACAACAGCACCTCCGACCTAAACCTTCAGATACACTTAAGTTCTCTCTCTTTCCCCCCCCCCAATTTTACATTATTTGGCTTAAGATACTGCAACCCCAAGTTCTGATGATGCATCCTTTAAAATTTTCAAGCTAAAAAAAAAATCTCAGGATTAGATTTTCCTAATCCTGGCAATGCAGAAATGTGACATCCATCCATTTTCCTAATCCTGACAATCTCTACTGGTTCTTTTCTACCCTTATCTGCGGGGAGGCTGTGTTCAGCCAAGAGGCCACTGCAGCACTGTCCCAAAGCCCAGGTCCCAGGCACAGGTCCTCAGGCTGAGTCTGAGGGAGGAAATGCGGTCTGCCTACGAGTGTGAATGTGCCCTCGGGGCCGGGACAGGGCAGCGGACACTCACCTGGTCCAAGCCTCTGTGAGGATAATTTGAAAAGTCCTCCATTCAGGATTTAAAAAAATAATAATAAAACCACACAGCTTTTTATAAAAGTAAACTCCAAATCTAAATTTTAAAAAAGTAACTACTCAACAAAAACTGAACTGGCTAGAAAAACTGGAAAGTTTTTCTTCAAATGTCAAAAGCTTACTGTATACATGTCCAGGTGACCAGACACTTCATACACTTTAATTGCTAAAAGTACACAGTGTAATAAGAGGATTAAAAAGAAGGAAAAAAAGAATCTGGACCACAAAATAGACTAAGATGTCCGTGTTTTTTTTTTTAAAGATTTTATTTATTTATTTTTAGAGAGGGAAGGGGGGGGGGAGAGAGAAAGAGAGAGAGATCAATGTGCGGTTGCTGGGAGACATGGCCTGCAACCTAGGCATGTGCCCTGACTGGGAATCGAACCTGCGATGCCTGGTTCGCAGCCCGCGCTCAATCCACTGAGCTATACCAGCCAGGGCCCGATGTCTGTGTTTTTAATGGCACAAAACTAACAAATTACTTTCCTCTTCAATAGAAGTTACTTGTGTTACCTATGACTGGCCTGGTTAATGACACCCTTATGCGTGAGCACATGGGCACTTTCTGGTTATGTTGGAACACACAGCACGAACAGGGTTAACATTTTAAGGGCGGTATGTTGTGTGTGTGTGTGTGTGCGTGTGTGTGTTGGGGGGGTTGTGGAGGGGTGTTTGTGTATGGCTAAGGTCACACAGACCCCGTCCCTGCACAGAGGCAGGCGGTGTTGGGTGCTCAGTGCCCACCCGCCCTGCCCCCAGGCCACTTCACAGATGCTCCGGAGCAGTGATGAGGAGAGTGTCCTCCAGCAGAGCAACCCCAACAACCACAGCAGCGGCTTGGAAACCAGGCTGCAGTCCAGGCCCCTCTGCCCCGCCTCTCCTCCCAGTACCGGAGGGGACACGGGAAGGCACAGGAGCCAGGCATCCGCTCTTGGTGGGGGCCCCCGCCCCAGCCACCCTGTTTCATGTTCGAAGGGAAACTCTCCACTCTTTGTTCCCCCTCAGTCCTCCTCCTGCCCTGCCCTGCCCTGCCCTGGAAACCAAGGAACAAGCAAACTCCAGAGGGCCACAGCCAGCACGCACACATCCAGGCATGTTGGGAACCACCCTGCCTGGTTTCGGAAACTGTAACCCCTCATAGCTAAGGCTGAGTAGAAAGACCTTGGGACCATAAGCCACTTAGGAGACAAAGCCTATCTTCTGTGTAGGGGCACTGCCTCTGCCCCCTCTCACCTCACCCTGCTTGGCCCTGGGCAGATGACTGGTCAGCCAATGACAGGTAAGAGTCCTCAAAGGAGGGACGACCTAAGACAGGCATGGTCACTAGGAGTCTCTTAGGGAAGGACTTGGGAGGCTATAGAAAAATGGGGTGATGGACCCTCACCCCTTGACTTTGACATAGCCTGAGTCCTCATTCTGTCTGCGAGAAGTCTCCTAATCTCTTGGCTGCCTTACTTCCCCTGCCTGACTTAAGCCTGAAACAACAACAGAAGGCGGCGCAGCCCTGTGCTGGAAAAGGCAGGTTCCCTGGGGGTGATCAGGCCTAAGAAGGCCTGAGAATGCATAAAATCCTGTGAAACCTGCTTTGCTGACACCCTCAATTTAAATGATAAGGGTCCAAGCATGAAATGAGTTTGTTCCCCAAAGTTTTATGGCCCTTTAGCTATCTGATCTTGACCCAAAATAAAATGTCATAGTTCTTTGAATGTTAGCTATTGTTTGATCATTACTGACAGTGACTGATGAGCTTTACTTATACACCCTGTATTCCTATGCAAATAAATCCAATAAAAGCCCATTGAGGAAAAGCCTTCCTGGTCCTTCTTGAGATTGGCCACCTTTCCTCCCCAAGGAGATCACATCTTGGTAGACTTATTCTCATCCATGGCGGAGGAGGGGGCACTGCGGGCAGACCCCCACACCACAGGGGTGCTCCAGCAGTGTGGAAAATAGAACAAGAACCTGCTAGTCAATAGGGCGCTGATTACCACTTGGGAGTTTAATGCAAATATCAAAGAAATAACGCTCATGAGAACATGGCAACAAGGAGGGCTTATTGAGTTCCAGGGAGGTCTCTAGAGCCTTTGTGACATAAGGAGTGGCAAGTGGATGTGGGGTGACACATCTTCTCTCATCCTGACTAAAAAGGAAAGGGCTGCAGGTAGGAAAGGCCAAACAAATGCAACTTCTCCCAACAAACATGAGGGAAAGGTCTGAGGTGGGCAGGTGTCAAACAGAAGAACCATCAAGCCTCCACTGTCACACACCACCCCCTCAGTGTGACACACCGGTTATCTTCTCTGGAAGGAAAAACAAAGCCCCCCCCCCCCCCGCATGGTTTAACTGAACGCGGCGCTCTCCCAGCGATGAAGTGCTGTCCTCCTTTCACACATGCCCACAAAAGGACACGGGCAGTAGTGTTTCATTCCAGGGATTTACAGCCCTGCTGCCTTTAGTCACTGCAGCAGGCCACCCACCCAATTTTTCATTGCGGTATTTATTACTACTTGAAATTTTAAATATGTATTTGGTTATGGATGTTCCGCCACCTCCAACCAACCGACCGACCAAACACCCACGCACACACAGAACGAGTGAAGGTCATTACTCCCCGTTTCATCGACCACACTGAACACGGGATCGCTGGTAAGCTGTGCTTTAATTTCTGCAATCAGGTACGATGCAGTGAGATAAGAGTATAAACTTTCATTGTACATCTGGAAAATAAAAAGCATATTTACACAGATTTAGCCCAACAGCTTATTCCATTAAAAAAAAAAAAAGGTTTAAATGTAATTAAAGCTAATTTATCTTCAGTGTAAAAACTTGGAGGTATAAACAAACTCAAGACATTATATACAGTAAGTTAACGTACATTTCCAAACTTGCACAGTGCAGCATTTTAAACAAAGAAAATGGTCTCGTTTCAGCTTTTACTGTTAAGCATAACCCACATTTCAATCTTGAATAAAAATGTCACAATATATAAACCCATTGAGAATTCTGTACACAAATACAAGTTTATAGAAATCTGATTTCAAATATAAATACATAAATTGTCATGACCTTCTCATGTTATAACAGCTTATTTTTCTATTGCAATTTCTTTAAATCATAGAAAAATATTTCAATGCACATTCAACTGCTATGACAAGGGCCATGACCTGTGTCTTTAAACCATCGTGGTGAAGTGTAAAGCATCACACTGGGCATTTCTGGAATGAAAATTACTAAGACCCTAAGACTAAGAGGCCACTGTGTAAAACTCACGTTACAATGTGGTAACAAAAATAGTCAGCTCCATAGTGTGCTTGGGGCACAGTTAGGGCAGAGAAGCAGAGGTGAGTGCTAGTTTAAGAAGGCCCACAGAGAATATGTGAAGGTAGCTAGTGAACTGGTGTATTTTCAAAATCCCTATGGCAAGCCTAACACCAACCTCCCTCATGAGAATCTTAAGGCAACCGAGACTGGACATGTGCTTGGCCCCAATTCATGACCCCCGCCCTCCCCTCGACCTCTGGCCATCTGGACAGACGACCCTGGCTTGTGTGTCGCCATGCAGTGGGAGAACGGCAAAGCAGTTTCTGGTGTATACAAATGACAATTCAGTGCAAACCAAGAAACTCTTCTTTGTCAATAGTTTCAAAACTTATTGCCCTTGAGCAACTGAAAGCTTTTCTAAACATGTAATGTTTAAACTAGGATCTATAGCAGAGAGCAGATGTGTATACATGAAAGGCAAATATTCCATTTGAAACATTCTAACATTAGATTCCCCCCCCTTCCTTTAGTGGGATTTAATACAGTTCCATTGAGAATGAAAAAACTGGTCCTTATACAGTGTGCTTTCCTGCATTTAAAAACATAGACCATCCAGACAGCAGATGCAAGGTTACCAGACATAGTTAAGTTTCTTCTATGGCTTTTTAAATTGCTGAGGTACTATATGATAACCATCACTTCTGATATTTATGTGAAAGCCACATTCAGAAATGATCCTCATTAGTCTGTCAGGAGACAGAGAGTGTGGAAAACCATCGGAGGGGCTCCTGCAGGGGACCATGGTCCCAAATGCTCCGAGGCCTCAGCATGCTGCTAGAAAAAGGCAAAACAATTACAGTGGTACCTTGGTACTCGTCAGCTTCAGAACTCGTCAAGCCTGGTACTTGTCGATTGATGAGAAAAAATGTTTCAGCACTCAGCGCTTGCTCAGCACTCATCACACTTGCTGGAACTTGAATGAGTCACGATGCCACCCCACAAGAGAAAATGCTTCATCAATCATCACTTGCTTGCCACCCCTCGGAATGAATTAACGACGAGTACCGGGGTACACAGTACTTGCAAACAGGGAGAGCCTCCAGAAGAATGAAAGCTCCTCTGGGCAGACCAAAGAGAGCCCTGCAGTTAAACCGATGGATTTCAAAGCGAGACCCTGGGGCCATGTGCACCAGAGGGGGTGGCATAGCATGGAGGGAGGGTGGCAAGCGGGATGGAGCAGGCAGGGAGGGACCAGGAGGCATCAGCCCACAAAAAAGAGTGGTGTGGTTGGCTTGTTGGCACCCCTGCAAAGTGACACAGTCGATGCAGGAGGAAGGGTGGTTGGAAACATCAGGATGGGTGACACTGGGTAGGATTTCTCCAGCTCTTCTACAGGCAAGAGGATGCAGAAAGGAAAAGTGCTGTGGTTTGTTTAAGTAAATGCCAACAGCTCAATGAATCCAATGAATCCAATGAATCTCTCCATTCGCCATACACACATCACATAAAGCCGAACTTGCTCCGAGCTGAGACAGGCTAGAGACACCGACTGTTCCCAGTGACTGGATACGTAATCTTGGTACGGAATGGATCTGAAGAAAGAGTTGAGTCCAAGAATATCTTACTAAAGCCCTTTTTAGTAGTAAACCAGCTACTTCAGATTATGTATAATGCTTATGCATCAGATAAGAGCTGCAATTCTATTATGGGTCAAGTAGTAATTCCTTCCAATGAATAATACTAGAGATATGGTTTTAATTGCATAGTCTTTCAGGACCATTAAAAAACAAATGAGTGCCAGCTCTTCTCTGGAAGGCCCAGGTTTCCTCCTACAGAGCTCCGGGCCAATGGCCCTCTCTCCCACCAGTAAGCGCCAGAGTGACACACCAGTCCAGAGGTCAGTATGTTGGCCTCCGGTCCCGGTCTTCAAAATTCCAACCACTTTCACAACCACTGAGGAGAGAGGTCACACATCCCCTAGATCCACAAACTCATCTTCCCGTTTGGCCAGATCTTCTTCATCTCCCAAAGCTTTCCAACCACTGGTGGGCAAGACGGGCTTAGAGGACGGTCGCTGCAGCAAAGCAAAAGGAAACAAAGAGGACAGGCGGACAGAGTTCCTTAGAAGGGAGGGGGCCTCGGCCTGGAGGGCCTCCTGGTGGTGGTGTCCCTCGCTGATTTTTTCCTGTAGGCTCTGTACTTCCTCCATCATTTCCAAGAGTTTGCTCATGGTGGCCACTGTGCCACCACCCAGAATTTGGGCTTCTGGAATCCAACGCAAGTAGCGCTGGGCCCAGACTCTGATTTCGGGCCCCTCAATATGAGGCAACAACAGACCGTGGTAGTCAGTGGGCTTGCTATGCCAGCTATCATAGAACTCTCGAAAGGTGTCTTGCAGCTCATCAGAAGAATTGATCAGTTTGCTAATTCTCTTGCCCAGAAGGTTTTTAATTAAATGATCTTTTTCTTCCTTGAGAAATCCTTTTTTGGGAGATGACTTAGATTGGGTGAGTGGCAAAGAAAGCTGTCGTTGATGCTTGGAGAGAAAATACAAAAATTGCTGGTTAGTCTGACAACATAGGTACCGTTGTTACCATCAAAGAAAGGGGCATAATCCAGTGTTTACAAGTCATGAGCCATCAGAATTAATTTGTAAATGCAAACTCATTAAAATGCTGTAACACACAGAGAGGGTAGGGCTTCTTGTCTAGTTTGTGATGCAGATGTTAGCTGTACTACGTGTGTACGCAAACAGGGGAAACCAGGTAATCCGCAGCAGTGCCGAAGGGCAACCTGTGACACACAGGGAAGCTGCCCACCGCCGTCCGCACTAGCACAGGAGCCAAAGGGCACTGGATACTTAAGGAGAACCAGTTTAACATAAGACAGGGTGATGATTTAGGGGAGTTTGGGTACGATGTCTACTCATTTTATGTACGGAACAAAATGTTTCCTTTTTGAGAATACTGAGCTTCTGTAGTATTCTGAACACCTGCCAGGAAACAGTACTGACTACCTGAAGATCCTGCCCCTCCAGTGAAATAACCTTGGAGGTTATCAGGTGTCCGGGGGGAGTTCAAGCCTACGTCAGAAAGTTCACTTGGACCACAAGGCAGAGGGGCGGAAGCCCTCTAGGAACTGATGAAGTCGGCCAGATGTTCCTGCCCGACCAGCTGCGAGGAGGAGACAGCGTGCGAGCTTTCACAGGGCTCCCGCGCCTCGGCAACCCCATCCGCAGCTCAGGCAAGGCGCGTTGCTGTGGGTGTCCACGGAAAGGGCTGTGGAGGTGGGGATGGTGGCCAGGAGGTTATGGGGGGTCTCCAGTGGCCAAGGACAAGGTAGAAAAGGTGGAAGCTGTTTCTCCCCAAGAGCTCTTTTGCTCTTGTGGTATCCATTTGAAATAAGAACAGACAGAAGTTTTAGTGTCAGGCTAGACTTAAAACAACTCTCTAACCTATTTCTGTGAGTGGTTCTTCCTTACAAAAAGGTTTTCTTTACTATAAAGGAAATATTTCCTTATTGTAGAATATGGAATAAGAATTAAAATAAAAGAAGAAAGCCAAACCATCCACAAAACCCCAACTCAGAGCTAATGGGGATTTTTGACTTTCCAGCCAGGGACAGGGAGCCGAGGACCTGAGCCAGCAGCCGGCCTCTCCCCTCCCCAGCGACCAGGGGAGCCGAGTGGGCAGGAAGAAAGGAGGCAGGTGGGACCTAACAGCCACTGAGTGTTTGCTGACTGCCGCCAGGCTCAGTGCTCAGTGCTCAGTATGCCATGACTTACCCAGTTCTCAGAGTCACTATTAGCACCCCATCTTACGCGTGAGGAAACCAAGGCACAGAGGTTAAATAACGAGACAAGGCCCCAGATACCAAATGCCAAAGGTGGTTCCACTCACAGACGGGCTGGCTCTATAGTGTGGGCTCCTAACAGAACTCTCCTTGTCCTGAAAGCCCCTTCTCTCCGTCCCCTAAGCCAGTGATTTTCAACTAGCACACCGCAGGAATTTTGAAACATGCAGTACCTGGCTATTTAGTAGGGGGCACTGACCTCTTTTCCCTTAGATTATCAAATAAAAAAAAATGACAACACCCAACACAACAATAGCCATTTGGTTTGAATGAATCAAAAGTGTACCTATTTTTTGTCCAAATGGCAAAAAGCACATATTTTCGGTGTGCTACAGCGTCTCTGTGTGCTGTGAGAGGGAAAGGCTGGAAACCGCTTCCCGAAGTGAGCAGAGTATTCAAGGCGGGCTGGGTGGGAACAGTGCCATATGCCTGCACCCTGGGCAGGGCTGAGGCTGCGGCCGAGAGCCCCTGCGGAGCAGGCCCCTGGCCTCCCGCAGTCACTCACAGAGCAGCACTTCCTGCCACAGCCTCTTCAGTCCCTATGGACTTCCTCCAAGGCCATCTGTCCACTCAACAAGGGGCTCCAAGCCTGACACCTGATCTCCTAACCCAAAGGCTTCAAAGTTCCCAGGTGCCCCAGCCCCAAGTGCACCTCATCTATTACAGTCTGAGACTGGCCAACCCTTTAGCTCAAACCCCTCCCACCGGTCAGCTCCTGGAGGCTAGGCTATCTGCCCCTACCTACAAGAAGGGACGCTTAAAAAACTCGATCTGGGCAGAGAAATGCAATCCAGTCTCACAAGACAGAGCTTTAGCTTCCTCTAGTGTAGTGTAAAATAAGAGTTAGGCCTTGCCACCTCTGAGGTCCCTCACCGGCTGCTGGCCTGGGGCAGCTCTGGGATCCTAACCAGGCCATCTCGAGAAGAGTGCATGCAGCCACCAGGGGGCAGAGCACACGAAGAAAAACTGACCTCTGGCCAAGCTGTTCCGAAGCTCAGGGAGTTCTGGTCCAGCTGGTGGAAAGAGGTTAAATCTGTTGAGGAACATCCACCCTGGGCCTGAGGACCCTTCAAAGGGCAAAGCAGCAGCTCTAAGTTGGCAGATGGCACTCTGTGCACACTGGCTTTGGCTCACCTAGGTTCCCAGGACCCTTTAGAATGCAGCCACCTCCCGCACCAGAGCCCGCCAGGCTTCCTGGAGAGCCTCATGGGCAGGCAGGACCAGAAGTACGCCCTGGCCAGGAGAAGGCAGTGACAAGCACTGACTTGGTACCCACCTTCCCGCTCTTCCCTTTGTGGGGTCTGTGGGGGAGAAATCCCAGGCCACGGCACAGAGCCAGGAAATGCCATGTAAATCATGTATGTAGGGAACTTTGGGATTTTACTAACCAGTGAAGTCAGGAACAAATAATTATGTGAAACCCAAATAACTTGACACTTGAAGCTGACGGCTCAGGGCCAAACCTGGGCTGGGCCCATATTTGTAAATACTAGAACACAGCCACGCCCACTTGCTCAGGGGCAGTCTGTGGCTGATTTTGTGCTATGACCACAGAGTGGGGGAGCTGTGCCAGACACCCCACAGGCTGTGATGGGAATATTTTAGGTGCATCTCATGCAGAAAGGTCTAGCCGTTGAAGACACGAAATGGTGCAGAGGACAGCCCCCGCAATCACATTCCTTTGCTCCCCCAGCCACATGCTCAGGTAGAGGCACAACTCCATGCGACACACACTTTTTGACAGCAGCGTCCCCAGTGACGTTCAGCACAGGGCCACATCTCACAGGGGCAAAGGATCATTTGTGGAAAGCAGGGGATTCTCTCGGACCCTGACAGTTTGCCCACCACAAATCTCAACTCTGCTGGCTGCTCCCAGAACCCATATGTGACTTTCAGCCTTACACACACGGGGGGAAGGTAAAGGGGGGGAAGCATATGGGCATCTTACTTTGAAGCGCATTCCTTTCCGCTGGCCTTTGTCCAGTTTTGGCTTTTCCACGTACAGAGGGTTTCTGAGCAGCGTCTGGGCTTTGGGTTCAAACTGCACAGACCAGTCCCACACGGTGAGCAGGCTCAAAGGCCTGCCTTGTGTGTCCGGGCCTTCCCTGCCCTGCCAAGACAAGCACAGGTCACACCGGCCTCCAAGGGCCGAGGAGAGCAAACACACACCTCAGAGGCAGGCACCGAGGAGGCGCTCCTACACCCGTTCGAGGACCACGCACAGCACTTCACTTTCAAAGGCCTGTTCACCAGGCTCCGGCAGGGGAGGGGGGAGGGAAGGACAGATTCTTTTCCAGCCGGTCACATGCCAGCCAGTCTCGGGCACTTCCACAACCACCTGTGAAGTCACTATTATTTTTGCAGTTTCACATCTGAGGAAACTGAGGCTCAGAAGACTGGAGTGAGCTGCCTGAACGAAGCTGGTGGGCGGCAGGGCGGGGACCTGACCCCGGGGCCATGTGCCTGAACGCCCAGAGTCTGTGCTTCCCACTCACCGTGGGACCTGGCAAGCTCCCTCCCAGAAGGCCGGCAGAGCACCAGGCTGGTGAGAGCTCAACCCCCGGCCAGTAGCACGGCTGGAGGGGAGTGCCAGCCTGGCCTCCCTCCTCTGCCCCACTGCCACTCTCCTCAGAGTAACCCCACGCATCAGGCGAGTGGAAGAGAAGGTGTCCGTCCTGACAGCCTTCACAAAGGGTGTTTAAACTCTGTTCAGTCCCCCAACTCCAACATTTGCCCCCCGCTCCAGTATTCACTGTGCGACCGAGGGCAAGGTACTTATCCTGAGCCGCAGTTCCTGAGGGGTAATGATAACAACACAGACCCACAGGGTGCCGTGAGGGTTAAACACCAACACTCAGGGAGCACTCCAAACAGGGCCTCGTATATCATCACAGTTAACCAATGTCACTTTTTACTATCAGCCTCACTGCAGCCTACCTGTGGGACACAGCTTCTCCAACATACAGGTTCCTAAGAGGGACTCTTACCATGTTAGCTTCTTTCTGATGAGGCGAATTGAAGAAGAAGGTGCTAAAAATGGGTATATACAGGCTATCTGACAAAACAGTCAGGTAGGTCTCCGTGAACTCAAACGCTGGGGGATGCTGGTGCACCAGCTGCCAGACGCAGTCTAAGAAGAGCAGGAACACGGGCACCTACGTTAAAACAATATACGCATTACTGAGCGGGCACTCAGGACCCGACGCCAGCTGCCCTGAGCCAGGGGCAGCCACCTTGCCGCCACGGGACAACCGCCACTGTGCACCGCCAGAGTCTCGGGACAGCACAGCCGACTCTGCTCCACTCTGAGCGGCGAGTGCGCTCGACCAGAACCACGTGTTCACGGACTAGCACCCGCGTTCGGCGGTACCCACCCATGCAACGTTTCAAAGGTAAACTGTAAAGTCTCACTGCCAATCTGCATTAACAGATGAGCATTGCAGTGACTGTGATCAGAAACACTAACTCTGAACCCCAATTAAGTGAAATGTTATTTCCCCCAAAAGAATTCCATTCTTCTTGTAAGTCCATTTTATTACCAAAAAAACAATATTTGATTATTTTGAATTTTGTTAATAGCCACTTCTCCACCCCCAAAATGAGAGCCCAGAAGAGAGAGGACAGGGGAGAAGGCACATGCAGCAAAAAAAAAAATTCTAATATTTTTCATAAATGTATTTTTTAACTGCTGGCCCCCTTTATTACCTACTGAGGGGCAGGCCATGTGTTAGCAGAGATAGTAGTTTCCTAGGGGCTTTGTCATTCTCAGTGTTTATCTCTGAGCCACCGGCGACCCTGCAGGAGACAGCCTCTCCCTCAGGGAGGCTGGCCCAAGCCTCACACACGGCTCACAGGAGAGACGTGGGTTTGGACTCCAGCTCCTGAATCCGAGTCCAGTGCCGCATCACTTACATCCCAAACAGACCACCACGTGTTCCTTCAAAACTCTACAATGTCCATGTGGATGCTAAGAGACATTTATACTGCAATTTTACTTCATACCTTATTTTATGCTCAATCCCACTACAGAGAGTGGAAAATACCTGAGCCGCTTTGTGCAGTTGGTAGAATGGGCTGGGAAAGTGAGGAGACCTCTCTAGGGGCCGGCTGAATAGCGGCTCAGAAGTTCTCAGCCTTTTCCCCTTTAGACGTGATGCCTGTCAGTCCCATGACCTCAGATAGGAAAACATACTCTTCCCCACACACGTATCAGCTCTCCCTGCCTATCATGTTATTTGAGTCCATAAGCTTTCCCACTGACTTCCCAGAAAGGAAAAGTCCAGTCCATGAATGGAAGACAGTGATTCCCATTCAGCTCAGGGAGGTACGGATGAGAACAGGTCAGGCCTGAAAGGAGTCTCCCAGGAACACGCCAGGGCTTTAAGGGCAAGAGCCACGGCTCTCTAGTCCCACAGCACGTGTGTCTGGCCGTTCAGCATCGCAGACATGCTTATTATCTGCAGTAAGAAGAACCACGAGTCGCGCTACTAGCATACGGGAGCTCTGCAGGCGATTTAATTACAGACAGTGCCGTTTTCATTTTTCCTTCCGCAATCATTAACGATCCAGTCCAAGGAGTCTGTACAGCTGCAGCCGAGACAAGCAGAACACCACGATGTGGGGGCTCATTCTCACCAACCAACCGCAACGCAAACACCGTGGTGCCAGATCTCGGAGGGATGCCCGGGCCCACAGCACCTCACGGCACCAGAGGCAGAGGAGGCTGCGCATACTCTCACGGACACAGCCTGAGGGCCCTGGTGGCAGCAACACTAACATCCCCTATGCTTTATTTTGAAAAGGTTTATGTGCAAGGAAAAGTCATTTTATGGCATGTATTTTCCACAGAAAAACTGTATCCTGAATATCCGTTTTTTTGCAAAGATTAACTAAGCAGAAATTATAAGAGTCTCTCTGAGTTAGTTTTTATTTAAGTTTTACAAATCAGTATTACTCCCACCATGAAGGTGTACACCTTTGATGTACACAATTAAGAAGAAAACATTCTGAATATACCTGCTAATATCTCTTTTCTCTGGGAAGGGCTTCAACATTGTTTAAAGACTCAAAGCCCTCAAACGGTGCACTGATCACAGCCTTCCCACTGAGACTGTACAGTGTGTACTTTGCAAGCAGTGCCCCCACATGGGAAGACAGGAATTAAGAGGCCGGGCCCTTCTCCCCATGACCAGCCTGGCCTGCAATGAGGACACTCACCTCCTCTTTGTCGCTCTGCCGGAGATGGTTGCAGCGGTCCAGGAAACAGTGCCCGCCCATGACCCACTCCTTCTGGATGAGGCTCTGGAAGCCAGCACTGGTTCTACAGTGGGGGTCCATCATCACTTGCACCAGGGAGGAAACGAGGCAGCAGAGGTCGGAAGCGTTCTCCTCTGGGAGGGGCCCGGGAGCAGCACAAAGAGGAAGGAGGATATGTTAAACACCCACGAAGAGCACTCACACTGGCACAACCAACAGCAGGGTCACCAACGCCAAGGCCTGCTCTTGACAGTCAAGCCCTAATTCCCTACACAGGGGCTAACAGTAAAAAGGGCAATGTTTTCAGACCTAGACAATCTGCTGAGAGCCGGCCTAGCAGGGGACCAGCACGCACTGGCAGTCAACACCGACTGGCTCACTGAGCGGGTGAAGGCAGTGCTGCAAACCCACGGTCGGCGTGTGGGCGTCAAGATAGGCCGCGCACTAAGGGTGCGTAACCCACATAATGGGGACCTGCTGGGCTCCACAGACCAAGCGCAAAACCCTCCGGGTGGGCGTGTCCAAGTCTCCATCACCGAACCCACTGTTCCACGGTTCGGCCGCTTTCTGGACTCATCTCGGCGCTCCTCCTCCACTCCCTCTGCTCTGGAGGAAGCTGAGCATTTCTGGGCCGCACCTCAATGCTCCTATTCTCCGCTCCACAGCTCTTCCTGTTTCTGGCCAAGGAGCACAAGCTCTCCGTGGCCTACTTCCACGAGCCCACCCCGGAGCCACTGCACAAAACCCATCTGGTGACAAAGCCATTCAAACACTCGTTTATTATTCATTACTTGTAGCAAATAAAAACATACATCTACATGTATGCATTTCTATCTTGAGTTTTAAGGTCCTAAAAGTCAGGGTGTACATCCCTGGAGTTTCCTCTTTACAGAATGAAGAAGTGCAATTCGAGTTGCTATTTTAAAATGTCCACGAGGACGACGGTGCTGGTCTCACTGGGGTCAGAGAAACTAAGAATGGGCTGTGAGCAGCGAGGTATTTACGCTGTTCAAACGCTCACTGTTGCCTCAGAACCCTAAAGTGCCACAGGGCCCAGCTTTCTCATGCACTTCTTTCTCTGCTCCAGGAAACAAGCCTGAGCTACACACACACACAGGGCGAAAAGAAACATTTTCACTTTTGGCTTCCTAGTGCTATCAGTGTTCAAAACAAGTCTCAGCTTTTAAGGGGCTCTGCCTTCTTGCAGCTGCAGGGTGCTGGCAGCACACCCATGGGTACTAGGAAGAGGGGCTAGGAAATGAGATTTCGATTAGAGAGAACTCAGCAGTCCATCTAGGAACAAGTGACATCTCAGCCATGTTGGCTAAAGGTTTGCATTTCAGTTTATGCAACTGTGTGATCAGTGCAGGCAGGCCCCGGGCCTTCCACCTCTCAGACCCCAATCTTTACCTCACACTCCTTTCCCCAGTTAGAACTCTATTCTGTTGTTGCTGTGAAAGTCTTTTTCAGTAACATCCTTAGGCCAACTCTCTCATTAGGCTGAAACTTCTAGAAGGCAGAAGGACGGAGCTCTGCACATGATAGGTGCTCAGTAAATGTATTAAAAGCTAAGCCAGCAACCCAGCATCAGATGCTACAGAAGCCGCAGGCAGATACCTTTTCCAATCTGCTCACAAAAGCAAAACCTCACAGCCATGGAGCACGTTGGAGAAACAACAAGAGCTTGAGGGCACAGCAGCATAAGACAACCTACCAAATCCGACATGTGGGGCTCTGAGAACCTAAAACGCTCTCAACAGCAGACCTTATCCTAGCTCACGCTGACCCAGTTCCAGCGGCATCTCTGGTGTGTGGCAGCTCACACCTGCTCTCACACACCGTGGATGTCTGTGCCCTGTCCTCCCATACAGCAGGTTAAGCCCACTGAGGAAAAGGAAGTCACGGACCACAAAGTTTCTATGGCAACTGCATGAGGTTGTCAAACACAAACACATAAAAATAACAATTAAACCATCTGTGGGTCTCTTTCTAGAACAAGGATTATCGAGGATTATAACTTCAACCAAGCTGGGTTAATATAAAATGAAATCCAAAGCACTGGGAAATGTGAGCTTTAGTAAAGATGCCAAACAATTCCTTCTTGGGCTGCGGATAGATCTGCCAAGTTCCAAGTGAAATAACTTATTTTTAAACTGTGACATTGAAATCCAACACAAAGGCTTCTGAGGTCAGGGTAGGAGAGACTGGGAAGGACTTCTACACTCGTTCACCCCCTGTTCAAGATGACCCCAATCACACAGGGCTGTGTCTGCAGAATGAGTCTCCAGGGAAGGGCCATGGAAACCGCACCTGGTGCTGTAAACACATTACCTACGAGAAGAACGTTCAGGTTCTGTGCTTCTAGACATTCTACGATCTCTATTGCTTTTTTCAGGCAACGTCTAAATGGAAAAGGGACAGAAAAAAGGGCATTAGTTCTTGGGCTTGGTATGGAAACAAGAACTTTAGAAGACAGTCTGACTTAATCTTCAGTTTTCTATCTTATTTTTGCTAAAAGCCTCCAAAAGAAACATATCACCATGTATAGTATTCAGACACTGCAAGACACTCATTTTGCCTACTAGAAACTTAAAGTTTTCAGAAGGGAATCCTAAAATTGATATAAAAGTGCTCCCAGACAATTTCTGAACTAGAAACTCTCAGTGAGGACTCAGACCCTAGTCGGTGCGAGCCCCAGGGAGGTCCGTGGAGGTGCGCATCTGCAGAGCGGGCCACACATCCGTGCTGTCCACTCAGGGACACCTAGACTCCGGTCGGTATGGCCACCGAGATCCAACACGCCCAGAAGTCCTGTGGGTCGCTCTCCAGATGCACTATTCTCTCTGAGACGTGGCCGCCACCGGCAGCTTTGCCTTACAACGAGGAGGGCCTCGCACGTGCTGCTCTCTGCCTGCCCCCGACTCTTCACCTGGTGAAGGACTTTCAACCTTCTCTCTGCCTCACAAAAGGAGAGGTTCTTTTACGACACTTATCCCTATTTGCAAACATGTTCAAACTATTAGCCATGCTCTTTAAAACATATTGGTTAGTACGTGTGGAGGGCACAGCTGAGAGAAGAGACTGCCAGGTGAGGCACAAGGGGGAATTCCTCTTTCCTCAACTCCATCCCTGGATGAAGGCTGTCCTCTCGCCCCAGTCCTCATTTCCGTTCTGTACCGCCCTGCCTTTGCCCTCCCCTCTACTTCCTGGCAACAGGGAGGAGCTATTCAAAATATGAAAGTGAATATAATTCTGTTCTCTGGGAATCTCAACCTAATTCCAAAACCCAAAATGACAAATTGACATTAATCATGATTTTTTAAAATTTTTAATAGGTAATATACATACAAGGCACTAAAAAATTCTGATCAAATGTGCACACATGATAGATAACAAATGTAAAATCATGAGCCCTGAATAGAAGACATGATGTAAGAATAGTTAACTGTGAAATATAAAACACTTAAATTATTTGTCAATTTGCTTTACTACTTTGAATTAGAGAACTGTAACATTCACGAGTAATTGATGGCTTGAAATACCTGATTATGTCAAGCCAGCTGCTACTTTCCAACAGAGAAAACCATTTTATATCTGTGTCCCAAAATTCAGTACTATTATCTGAAAAAACAAAAAAAAAAGTAAACAGTCAGGTGGCTCACTCCCACGCCTGCCACACAGCTCAAGTATGAAGCCAGGCACCAGTCTCCCTGTGAGTAAGGGCCGTTTCAGAATGTCAGCTGCGAGGGCGTCTCCTCTGTGAAGCCCTGGAATAGAAAGTGCCTGAGACGTGGAACTGGAGCCATGGTCCACCCCGGAACTCAGCACGGAGAGTGACATGCTTCGGGCAGAGACAGTGAACATCCAGGCTGCTGCTCCCAGAAGAGGAAAGGCAACAGAATACATCCCGATGCTGCTGAGGCCTCGGGGGCAGACCTGACTTCTGCTGAAACCCTAACAACACAAACACAGTTACCCTCCACATCGCTACACGGTGTCCCCAACCCACCTGACACAGAGAGCCCTGCACTTTACCGAAGCCTACTGCTTCAGAGTGGCAAATTCAAATCAAAGGCAGGACCCTGCAGGTCCTGGACGATGAAAACAAACGTGGAGAATCAGTCCTGTATCAACTCATAAAATTTCTTACTCCCTTCGCCAGTCCCTACTTTCTATCAACCGACTTTATAACATGCATCACAATGTGTTTCAATGAGAGGTGTCCACCTCCGGTTCCCTTGGCATCACATTCATTTTTATGTCCAGTGCCTCGCATGGTCTGTACATAATGGAACTTCAGTAAGTATCAGCTGAATAAATGAATGAATTCTAAATTAGTGTGGCTTTGCTAGGCTAAGAGGGCCAAGTTGGGAAAAGTTACCTGTGTGACAAATCTCAGGGTAAAGACTCATTCAAGAATGAAAAGAATTAATAGCCAACTGAGCTTGATTAAATATGATTCAAGTTCTAAGCTGTTCACAGTGGGCAGCCTAGGCAGGGAAGTGAGGGTGGCTGGGATGGGCATATTTCACTTCCTACTTTGTACAGTTCTGATTAACTGAAAATTTTCACATTGATATATATATACACACACACAGAAGTACCTATGTGTGTGTGTATATATATATTTAATGAGAAAAAAAAGTAAAATCATTCCACTTGGGTGGGTGGAGTCCCTTCAATACAGCACTAAGAAAACCACACCGATTGTTCCCTTGGCGCATCCTGCCAGCCAGCCCGTGAGCATAGGCACTGCACCGTCCAATCACTTTGACCCAGAGAAGCTCCAATGTTCCCCACCGGACAACGGTGAGCTGAGGAGAGGAGGGAAGGCGGTGGGTGGCTCTGCGCTCACTGCTGTGAGAAGGGGAAGAACCTGAAGGAAAACGGAGCAGGACCGTGGCAAAGGCAGCCGCCCCTTGGCTGCCAGCCCCTCCGTGGCACGACCCTGGCCCTTGTAGCCATGGACCTCTGTGTACAACCACAAGGAGCCCAGGGAAAGGCACCAACTTCCACCTGGTCCACACATTGTGTCCTTCCCCATTTACCTCGGCCTTCCACTCACCTATCAGAAACAGCTGTTTAAACTTAGAGTATGCAGTCTGGATATCCTGCAGGGACACGAAGTTGCTTGATAGGTCTTCGGTTTTGACAATTTCATAGGGTGGCCTGTGGATGATCCTGTAAATTCTAGGTATCAAAAAGTAATGAGAGATTAGAAGGGCAGACATGAACTAGAAAGAGCTTATTTCTCCCGAACACTTACTACTACATGGCAAGATCTGTGTGAAGAGCTTTGGAAATGCCCGCCCATTTAACCCTCACCCACGAGGCAAGCCCACAGGCCCACCAGCGACGGCCAGAGCACGGGAGTGGAGGTGGGCGGAGAGCACCTTCCCAGCCCGAGCCCATGCAGCTCATAAACTGATCGAGCTGCGACTTGAACTAAAGCAACTTAACTCCAAAGTCTACGCCTCTTCTGTTTTTTCATTCGTGCCCTTCGGGTTTTTCATTCATGCACTCTGGGTTTTTTAAAACTGTTTATTTTGAAAATTTCCAAACATGCGGAGAAGTCGGAAGGAGCAGCATGGTGACACGCACCACGGTGACATGCACCACCGTACAGACCGACAGCGGTTAACATTAGCTACCTCTCCAGGCGCCCCTAAATCCATCAGTGTGCGTCTCTACAGACAACACAGCTGCCACTCCTAACGACTGCGGTGCACGCCTTCTGAAGCAGTTAAAAGCAACCACTCTTCGTGGCATCCAAGCACTAAGCTATTAGAGGTGAACAAGAACAGACATACTACCAAGAACTATTCCCTGCTTCTTAGAAAGTAAGAACAGAGCTGAGCAGTAACGAAATGTCAAACAGTACCGACCCATCCAAGAAGTTCTTCTGGGTTTGTAAAATGCTATCATCTTGTTCTTTGGGTAGGGCTGACATTTTCAAAAGGGCACATCCATTGTGGTAGGACCAACACCATATCTGCAGGGAGAGATAAAAGTTTTCCAAATATAATACACACAATCCAACAGGGAACAGGTGAGCTTACCATTTAAATTGATACAGGGAAATTTATAAGTTCAACATGAAGTGGCTGGATATATTAAGCTTTGCTAAGCTAAGCAACAGTTACAACGAAGATTGATTTAGTCTTCAAAAACAGATCAGGTCTAGGTAGACACACTCTCTAGTGCGGGAACCTAGGTGCAGATAACAATATTATTATTATTGGGGTAGAGGCTATCGCTGGAGTGCAGCCTTGTAGTGTCATAATCTTACATGAATTAACTCATCTAACTCTCACTCTAAGACAGGTGTGATTATTAGCCCCATTAACAACCAGAAACGGAGGCTCGGAGAGACCGGCCACAGCGGTCTGACTCGAAGGGCGGCAGACGGGGCAGTGCCTGCCATCAGAGAAAGCTCACGCTAGGGAGAAGGGGAAGTCAGCTCTTCGACACACACAGTCGGAGACGCGTGTGTGCACGCACCAGATCAGGCTCTGAGAGCACGAGAAGAGGGCGAAGGTGCTGCGTCTACCTTCAAGGAGCTGACACTCTGGAAGGGAAAGACGTCTAGCAGTCTAATGAAGCAGAACGTGCTAAACCACAGCAGAAGAGAATTTCAAGGAACAACAAAGGGAGGGCAAAGGAGGAAGAAATCACGTGAATGATCACACATGACAGGTTCCAGTGTTTTTCTGGATACAGTGGGAGTTTTTGGGTTTGCTCTGTTTTGCAGGAACAAAAGATCAGAACTGATCCTGGGGCAAAGTAATCTGCCCAGCAGAGCCTGGAGTGGAGGAGAGGGCAAGGCTGGGTGGGGCACATGAGTCCCTTCATGGCCTTTGTGCCTGGTATAGCAGCGGCCTGGCTAAGAGTTCGAGAGCAGCTAAAGCTCAGCCCCCATTCTGCTGACCAAGCCATTGGGCCCTGGCTTGAAGGTAAACCTACAGGATTTTAGCAGCCCAGAGGGGCACCTTGCTGCCGTTCTTCTGCGGTATACAAGCAATACCTTGACTCTGTTGCAGCGGCCTGGGCCGGAAGACTAGAGATCAGGCCAATCCAGGGCATACTATGCACTATACTCAGAAAATCCAACATAGAGGAACCAGTTTGGGGCTCAGGGGAAGGTGACACGAGCAGCACAATCAGTGTTCGGTGTGTAGGGTGTCTACTGCCAGTAGGACATCCGTGCAACGATACTCAGGAGGCACCTGAGATGAGGGTTCTGAGCTCAGGAGAGGAAGGCAGGACTGGAGCTCTGGACATGGGAGCTGACTTCCAGCTGACGTGGAAGAGACATGAGCCCACACAGGAAGCAAAGCTAAGGGACACAGAACTGCCGAAAAGCAAGGATTCCCCTGAGGCGCAAGTGGTACCCGTGCTCTGATGCTTTAGGACTCACGACAAGGCAGAAGTGTCAGAACACTGAGACAATTCAAGGGGCTCTCTGCTGTCCTCTTATCCCCTCCCCCAATGCTTTGCTGAGCCCCGTGCGGAAACCAGCACAGCTCTAGCTCTCTGCCGACGGCAGCAACACCCCGCACGCCCGAGCAGTCCAGCGCCCTACTGGGCACAGCTCATTCCAATAAAGGGGGAAATGCTCTTTATCATGACTGCGTGACGGGGCCTAGGCAACTGAGTGATTTTAACCTTTTTATCTCCTTTCCTGGAACAGAAAGGGTGGTTCTTGGCAGTATTAAACCGTAACTCATTTTCTATTTGAGGTACAACCGTAAAGTGAACTGTCTCAGCTCAGCTGAGGAGCTGAGG
Organism: Tonatia bakeri; assembly: GCA_004024845.1. NCBI lineage: Eukaryota > Metazoa > Chordata > Mammalia > Chiroptera > Phyllostomidae > Tonatia > Tonatia bakeri. Next base: position 60,785 of record PVIA01005464.1, read on the forward strand.
GGCAACTCTCTGACTGTCCCCCATTTGAAACAGTAAGTAGAAAACAAGCAAAATTCTTGTCAGAGAGAGGCTGCTCACAGGAATTTAGCAAAAAGTACATGTCCTCTCCTACTGTAGTATGTACTATTTCTGTCTGGGAAAGGGCCACAGGGTTCTTAGTGTGAATGACTTGACAGCAGATAAGAATCATAGTTCGTTAATCCTGTTTACCTAAGAAAAGGAAGGGAAAATTATTCATTATTTCATACATCTTACAGTGTCTCTCTTAACAGAGCCGAAAACAGAGTTTTAGGGGGACACGCACAACTGGAGGCAAGAAAGCAGTGTAAGGAAAAGAACTATTAAGGAAGTAAGAGGGCCCAGACACTACAGTGCTTCTAAAGCCAAGATGGGAGCTTAGAAGGCCAGAGGGAGGGTGTACCAGCATCAAACTGTATTGACGCAGGGGCACCGGGGCCGCGGGGCTTTGCCTCATGGAGGGCCCGATCAGCAGAGGGAGGGCAGAAGGGAAGCAAGTAGAGAAAACGAGTTCAGACTCTTTAAATCCGTTTGGCAGCCAAGGAAGGAGAACACACAGTAGCTTTACTCCTAAAGACGGGCTTCTTCAGGTTAGGGGAGAGCTGAGGAAGTCTCCGAGAGGAGAGGGCCGTGTGGAAAGACACACGTGGGCTGGGGAGACTGACGGAAGCAGGTGCCAGACAGAAGGACGGATGAGACCAAGAGCCCAGGCAGGGGTCTGGATCCGAGATGAAGGAAAGAGGAGTGCAGAGAAACAACAGGGGGTGGGTGGGAGGGAGGAAGGGTGGGGCGGGGTCTTGTGGTGCTGCCTGTGATCCCACTAAAGGATGGGAAAGTCCGTCTCTGAGAGTAAGGGAGTTCAGAAGGGACTCGCAAACGGAAAGAGATGAAAACCTTCTGCAGCAGCCCCGGGGAGAGCGGCACAGGCCCCCAAAGGAGTTAAAAGACAGGCCAGATGGCCACAGAGCAGGCACCCAACCAGGGTGATGTAACAGCTTCCATATATCCCATTAAGTACACTGTGCTGTTTGACGTAAATAATCCACAGCCATGTTCTTTAGCCCCACAGCAAAAAAAAAAAAAAGGAATCCTCTGGGTTGGAGGCCAAAAACTCTAGAACAACAGCAAGTATGACTGGAATTACAAAGGATGGAGGCTTCCTGGAAGAGGACGTGAAGGCAGAAGAGGCGAGGTGGTGAAAGGGTAAAAAAGCATGGAGATGAGGAATGTTCTGGAACTAGGTAGTGGTAATAGTTGCACAAGATTGTGAATATACTTAATGTCACTAGCAGTAAATTTTATGTTATGTGGATCGAGAGTTCTGTGTTCCCAGAATAAATATACAAAGTCCATCTTGTGTAATATTTTTCTGTTGTTCATTCATATAAACTCCACTAATGACTTTCAGGTCACATAATTAAGGCTGATGACGTAATACAGTGAGAACACCTCCCTACAATTTCTATCAGCTATGCTGCCAACTCAGGGCTTAGCACGGTGTCTGCTTCTTAGCCCACGGCCTGGCTAGAACACAGAACACCGAAGTTCCAGACAACACCGGACGGAGAGGCTGCCTGTTGCCACTTGTGTAGACGACTCATCTGTGTTTCTTCCCACAAAGCTCACCCTCTCTTCCTAGATGCTTCTGTGAAAGGCCGAAGGAGGAAGACCCTCATTTTCACTCTTCTGAAACAGTGGTTCTCAAAGTGTAGTCCACAGATCCAAGATGGGAAGCCCAAGACCCTTTCAGGTGTCCTGAGAATAATACCGGGATGTAACCTGTCCTTTTCACTGTGTTGACATCAGCACAGGGGGTGGGTGACAGCTCCGGTGCCCCAGGACCAGTCAAGGCACTGCCACCGAGCAGCACTGCCCACCCCAGAATTCTCCACTGCCACACACGTGCAGAAAACACACTCGGCTTCATCTCACAGTGCCCTTGTTGAGGAACTAACAATTATTAATTGTACTGATCTTGACCATTTCATGTCTTTTTAATATTCCGTGTGATGAAATGGGAGGGAAGCACCAAAGCACATTTGCCTCAAGAAAAAGAGCTTATGTGGCTGAGAACTGAGCTGTTTTTTTCATAGAACTGAAAACATGAGTGACTGACAAATTATGGGTGTTCAGACTTTGGTAACTAGCGGTCATTCTTAAGAAAAAAAATGAATGAAGTAAGCCTATCACTTCATGGAAACCACCTGACAAATTGCCACCAAAGATAAAAATTGAATTTTCAAGTAAAAATTGGAATTTTGGAAAACTAGTCTCTGCCCTTTTGGCCAGACAGCTTCCCAATATTTAATGATTTTCCTGGTGAGATGGAGTGATATAAATGAAAGTGATTTTTTTTAATTTTCTATTTTGAGAAAGAGAGAAAGAGACATTGGTTGGTTCTTGTGTGTGCCCTGACTAGGGATTGAACCTGCAACCTCGGTGTATCAGGACAATGCTCTAAACAACTGAGCTACTTGGCCAAGGCTTGGTTTTTATATTATGTAAGGAAATGTCAGTGTCTGGACAATTTGTATTACCTAGTGAACCAGTATTTTCCAGATGACCAATGTATGATGTTATAAAATCATACGTGTTTTGAGATCCATTCAAAGTATAAGATAAACCAATGAATTTTAACTTAGCAGAGAATGAAAAATTTGTTGGTTATGTTTTCAGATCCTGCAATTAACCTTTATGAAAATACCACTGATCAGTTTTTTGGTGTACCATCAAAAAATAATCTTCTCAATTATTGGAAAAGGCTATTAAGTAGTCCTTCTTTCCCCAAATACATATCTGTTAGGCTGGACTTTTCTTTACCTACTTCACCCAAAGCCTAACATACCATAACAGACTAAATGTATGAAGCATACAGAAGTATCCACCTGTCTTCTATTTTCAAAACGCTAGAACAGTGCTATTCTGCTTTTTAAAATTTTGGAACATACAGTTACTTTTCATAGAAATATGTTATTACATTAGCAGATTATGAGTTTATCAATAAAATAACAATTTCTAAGTGTTTCAGGTTTAATTTTAATATGCAAACATCAGTAGATACAACCCCGTAACAAAAACTCTTCAAGATCCTCAGTCATTTTAAGAGTGTGAAGTGTCTGGAGACCAGGAAGTTTGAGAACCACTGCCCTAAACTAAAAGTTACAGACCAGTGTGGACATGAACCAACTCGGGCCTGAAGACTTGTTTTTAAACCTCTGGATCCAATGCATACATTTAGAAATCAAGAAAACTCACATAAGAATCCGTATCTGAGGTTTCTCCAGAGAAATCAGGGCATCTGGCAAGACCAGGCCCATATTCCCAGAGCACAAACCTACTAGGACAGAGGGGCGGCCACCCGGGTTCACCGTAAGGGCCATGCTCATTACTTGCCCGGCCTGCACGTGCTCCTGGGCTGGTGACCCTGCCTTCAAGTCTTGCCTCCTATACAGAGTGACCTTTCTGGAGAACCAGCCATGTGCACAGCATAGCATTTATTTGTAACTCTCATTCCTCGCTGAATTCCTGCAGGCTTGGCAACTCCCAACCACCCATTAGAAACTGGA
>PVIA01005464.1:64468-115092 GCA_004024845.1 Tonatia bakeri
CCCCCCCCCCCCCCCCCCCCGTTAAGAACCAGCACAGGTGAACTCTCTCCAGCCAAATAAGAGAGTCTGAGTGTAAATCCTAGCTATGACTCTGATTCTGGTAACTGCAGAGAAATTTCTCCACTTCTCTGGGTCAGTCCGCTCATCCACAGGAGGAGGGCACTGGAATATGTGATATCTAAAAGTATATGAATTCCAAAATTGGGAGTGATCTTTGTCATCACGTAGTGACAATAGAAGCACTTGTGTTGCTTTCAGTCAGACTAATATGACTACTGCCCACTTTATCAAGTGCTTTAACAACACTTAAGTGTTACTATTGAATATATGCCAGACTCTGTTCTAATTACTGCATCTGAATTATTCATTTAAATTCCCCAACATCACTACGTGGCATGTACTATTACAACTTCCATTTGACAGATAAAGAAACCGAGACACAGCACTACCAAGGCCCTTCCCAGGTCACACAACTAGTAAGCATTAGTGAAGCTGGGACTTAACCCCAGGAGTAATGACTTCGGTCTCTCCATGAGAAAATTTAGGTTCCAAAAATAACACACCTGTTAAGAAGAGACGTGGGGCAGACAGATTTTCAGGGTTGCAGAGGTCAGAGACATACGGGGACACCATCCCCTCCCCTAGTTAGCAGACGCAGGTTTCTTTTATCAGAAGGCCGCCTAGGTTTTATCACTGTGGGCGGTGAGGATCTTTCACTCAAAGAGCCTGAAACAAAGCCTCGCCCATGACAAGAAGGTGCCTGTGGTGTAAGAACTACAAAGGAACCACTCAGACAGTGTTTGTATGCTGCATGTGTGAACTAAAGCTCTTAAACATCAATATTAGGTCATAGGAAAGATTAATTTTCCAAGTTGAGAAGATCCAAATTTGAGTGTGATCAAGCCAGTGGATCGAATCAGGTCAGAGGGTATGGAGCAACATTTTACACATCACCATGGGGACGTGCTCATCAAAATCCAGACTGTGGGAAACTCTCAGACAGATGGCCTGCTTTCTTCAACTGAATTATAAGAAGAAAATGGTGGTGAGTGAACCTACAGATTGAAACATCGAAAACCTATCAATTGCAAAATATCAATCACACTGAATCCTGACTAATGATAAAACATGTAAAAAGATGAAAGATAAAGTGTTTTAAAATTTATAAAACAATAGGGAAAATTTGAATACTGGGGATGAATATTAAGGAGCTAATGTTAAACTTGAAAGTTTTGATAATGATTTTATGGTTACGCTTATAAAAAAGAGCCCTTGCCCAACCGGTGTGGCTCAGCTGGTGGGAAACATCACCCAAAGCGAAAGGTTGTCAGTGGGATTCCAGATCAGGGCACGTGCCTGGGTTGCAGGTTAGGTGCCCGGTTTGGGGTGTGTATGAGAGGCCACCGATCGATGTTGCTCTCTCACATCAGTGTTTCTCTCCCTCTCTTTCTCCCTCCCTTCTTAAAAGCAAATAGAGTCCTTAACTCTTAGAGATGTATACAGAAATATTAATGAATGAAATGTGATAAGCTCTGGGATTTATTTAAAAATAATCCAGGGGAGGATAAATAAAACAGGAGGAGCCATGTGTCAGTCACTGTTGAAGCCAGGTGATGGAGAAAAGGGAGTTCATCACATTCACTTTTTTTTTATGCTCTTGAAATTTCCCTTGAGAAATACCTTAAAGGTAATCAAAAAGAAAAACATTCCCATAATATCATGATGTAAAACTAGGTTTGGGAATCACTGGTCAAGGCTAAGATACCTCAAACCACTGAAACATAGAAGCCATTTTTGGCTTTTGAGGTTTGGAAGTGCTTAGGGTATTGTCTCGTGTGTCTGCTTGAGTGCGAGGGCGGTGAGACACCCCTTCAGAGGTCATTGTCACTGAAGTAAAAAAAAACTTCATGCCTCAGTGGCTCTCAAACTCAGGCTGCCCACTAGAATCACATGGTAAGATTAAAAATTCTTCATGTCCAGCCTCCGCCCCAGAACTATGATCTATCAGAAGCTTAAAAGCTCTCCAGATGTGCAATCAAGATGAAAGCTGTTGTTCTAGAAGATCCTGCTACTCCAAGCATACAACAGCATCTCCTGGACGCTAATATGGAAAGCAGGCTCTCAAGCCCAAGCCCAGACTTACTGAATCGAGGTCTGCATTTGAATAAGCTCCCAGGAGACTTAGCAGGACAAGAAACTGAGAGGAAGCAGTGCTCTAGACGGCAACCTACAAACAGGTCACAGTTTCTCCACTTGTACAGGAGAGTCACCATGGGGTTTGTTCAAACCAGATTCCCAGCTCCTTCTGCAGAGGCTCGCTCTACGAAGCTAGGGTGGGGTCATATTGCTTTAAAACATTCGCCATGTCTTACAGTGTTGGTTAAGTAGTTAATTTTTTATGTCTTTCACCAAAGGGAGAAGAAATGGTCAGAATCAAGTGGATCAGCGTATGTACCAATCACTCAAGAAAGAAGGCTGGGAGCATGTTCTCAATCCATTGAGACTTTGCTTCCCAGCAACTGTTGCCAGTTTGGCTCAACAAAACTCATCCAAGTTGAAAAAAAAAAGGAAGGAAGGGGGGTGGAAGGGAGGGGGCAGGCTGCCCAGAGATGGACAGCTCTGCACCAGTGCAGGAGGTGGGTGAGGTCCTGTCCTATCCCACTGAACTACAGGTGGCTCTATGATAAGTCTCTGTGATAAGACTCCCAACGTCTATAAGCAAGTAACCCTCCCTCCTGCGACAGCAGTCATTTTAGTTATTAGGATGAGTTTAGAACAGAAAGTAAACAGCTCCTTCAAATACAGGATGACTTTATTCATGGGAAGCTGTATGACCTGCTCAGGCACAGCCTTAGTCAGGGTGAGGGAACCCACAGAGCGACAACACCACGGCAGCAATGTCTGCCTGCAGTGGCGTCGGTCTACTCACAGGTTCCTCTGTTACTCATGCCCTACAGGGGTGAGAGCTTCTCACACCTTCCTAGGGAGGTGGGACAAGAAAAAGGCTTTTCAGGAGAAGGAATAGACTGTGGTACGGGAAGAGCCAGCTCTGACCTTAAAGGAAGGTGATGTAGATGCTCAGTTTTTATTCTTATCTAAAGTGACTGGAGTCCCCTCTGACTACTGATGGGCTTTCATTAATTTATTTACCCTGTCTCCTATGTCGAGTCCCTCATGAATCCAAGCACTACACTTGGTTCAGAGGACAGAGGGTGGAGCAAAAATAGGTTTATAATTGTGAGCACACGAAATAGTTTATTCTTGTATTAATATCTATTAATTATTGTATTACTTTTCATATAAACTGTAAACCTCCTTTGCCACATCCTGTGATGATGAACAAAAACAGTATCCTTGATTCCCCAGAGCTACCTGCTCTACCAGATGTACTTCCGATATGCTGACATCTGCGCAAACACCAGTGGATTTAATCAGTCCGCGGCAGGACTTCTTCTGAACAGTTCTGGGAATGGGGCTGCCTTCTCTCAGTTCGAACGTCACATCACGAACTACCGCCTCCCAGGAGCAGGGGTTTTGCCCTCTTTGAGTGGTGCTAACTTTCACTTCTCAAGCTTTGTGACTGTAAAGGAAAGGAGGAGCTCCAATGGGAATGGGGGGCACGTGATACCACCCTCACCCTGCAGGGCCCTCCCACTGTCACCCCAATTCCCACTGTGACAGGAAGGTTAATCATAAATGTATGAGACTGGTCAACATCAAAACTCATCTGCTGAAGAGGCCCAATCAGAGCCACGAATTCAAAATGCTCTACAAAATTAGAGTGGTCACACCTAACCACAGGGATTCGTCCCAAACCCCAGTGGATGCTTGAGACCACAGATAGTACCGATTCCTATATACCATATTTTGCCATGTCTAATGAGTACTTTTTTGCCCAAATTTTTGAGGGAACAATAAGGATGCACATTACACAAGGGCAGTACTAATTCTGTATCCATGTGAATATTTCTAATTCTTTTATTTATGCTTATGTATTAAAAGTGTTACTCTAGAAAGCAATAATGATATCCATATGCAAAATAATACCTTGAAATATGATCATCGGTTTTGTTTCTAAATATAAATAAAATTTGAATTACAAAATTAAAATGAAAGATTTTTTGCCCTGAAAGTTTGGGCCAAAAATGTGGGTGCACATTATACATGAAAGTGTATGACACGTGGCAAAATATGGCACACTATGTTTTTTCCCATATGCACATACCTATGATGAAGTTTAATTTATAAATTCAGCACAGTAAGAGAGTAAGAACAATTACTAGTAAAATAGAACAATTATAACAAAACACTATAACAAAAGTTGTGTGAATGTAGTTTTTCTCTCTCTCAAAATATCTTATTGTACTGCACTTATCTTTTCTCTTAAAGGGAGCACTTCACAGCTTCACTGTGGCATATCTGCACTGCCATGTCACTCACTCCTCTTGCACTTTATGGCCACTTTTGAGTAAAATAAGGGTTACCTGAACACAAGCACTGTGATCCCACGACACTCAATCTGATAAGCGAGATGGCTAGTAAGGGGGCAGGTGTGTCTACAGCAGGGACACGCTGGACTGGACTGAGGGCGGTGCGACTTCCCCCCCCAGGTGGGACACAGCGGAATGGTGTAAAAGTTCATCACGCTACTCAAACAGCACCCCATTTATGAATTGTTTATTTCTGGAATTCTCCATTTAACATTTTAGGACTGCAGTTGGCCACAGATGATTAAAACTACAGAAAGCAAAACCATGGATAAGGGAAGACTACGGTATAGAGTTTATGAAACTGCTAGCAGAGCGCTGGGGCGTTATGTTCCAAAATGGTAAGACTCAAGTTTCTAAAACAGAATTATGCAAAGTCAACCTTTAAAATGTAGGTCAGGACACATTATGCTTCTGCTCAAACTCCTCCTCACTTACCTATAAATTCCTCTGAAAGCCTCCCAGCCACTCACCATCCAGCCGCCCCTCTCCTCCCCGAACTCACCTCCCACTGCTCTGTCCCTGCTCACTCCTCTCCGGCCCCTGGGCTCCATGCTCCCCACACAGCGGACAAGACTGCACTGCAGGGCCTTTGTTCCTGCCACTGCCTCCGCCCAACCAGCCCTCCCCACCAACAGCTCCAACACACCCTACCCCCCCATCTATTTTTCTCTGTAGCACTTGTCACCTTCTAACACATGGTAAGTGCTCACTTATTCTATCATCACTTCTCCCACTGCAGTGACAGCCCCCGGAGGGCAGCGTTTTTAGCCTCTGCTGCTGCTATACCTAGAGGAGCGAGGACACTGTTTAGCACGGAGCAGGCACTCAGAAATTTTCACTGCGTGAATAAGTGAAGTGTTTGGTAAGAGGAAAGCAAACACACAAAATAAATTCATAAATGCCTCTAAAATTTTTGCACTTAGATTATAGATACAATAATGGGAAATAAAATAGAAATCCACTTCTGAATGTTTTAAGGGATACTTTAACTAATGCGGAGGAAGCGGACCCTCTGGCGGGGACGTAAAGTGGAGTAGCTGCTGTGGAAAACAGTCTGGCTGTTCGTGAAAATGCTAAAGGCAAAGTCACTGCACGGCCTAGCAATACCACTGCTCAGCACTGACCTGAGGGAAATGAAAACGTACATCCACACAAAACCTTGTACTCACATGTTCGATGCAGCGTTAGTCATAACAGCCAAAAAGTGAAAACAACCCAAATGTCCATCGAGTGATGAACAGATAAATAAAACATGGTCTATACGAATATCCCTGCTGTGGAATATCACTCAGTGACAGAAAGAATGACGTTCTGATATGTGCTACAACATGGATGAGCCTTAATATTGTGACATTATGCTGAATGAAAGAAGCCAGGCGTAAAGACCACATATTGTATGATTCCCTTCCTATAAAATGTCCAGAAGAGGCAAATCTACGGAGCTAGAAAGTAGGTGAGTGGTTGCCTAGGGCTGGGGGTGTTCTGAGAATGTGGGGAGACATTACTAATGGGTATAAAGTTCCTTTCAGGGATGATGAAAATGCTCCAAAATTGACTGTAGTAATGGTTGCACAACTGTGTGAATATATTTCAAAACAGTGTGCCTCAGACGGGTGAACGCACGGCATGTGAATGAAACCTCAAGACAGCCGCTCGAGCGCGCGGCGCTGAAAGCTCACCTCTCGCAGACTCTGTAGCCCTCGTTGACACGCACTGCTTTGTATTTCACGCCGGCCCGGGTCCGCTCCAACTCCCGACACCAGTCCTCACGTGTGTCAAACATCACAGTATGGCTCTTGGGATCGCTGGCTAGCAAAATAAATTTAAAGACAATAAAATCTTCTCATGAAGCGCTGGTCTTTTAATGATGTCGAAGTGAATTCTCAGGCCCCAATTCCCTTTACTGCACCCATTTCCATCCAAGCAGGATGATTTCCCCACTCAATCCTAACCTTGTTCCTCTTTTTTGTCATGAATCCAAAATTATAACTGAGGCTCTGTTGTTTTATACAGGAGGAAAGGGGCTGTTTTAGTTCCACTCCTTGCAAAAGTAATTATAGGTCCATTTTTAGTCATCTGACCATGAGATAATTTATATAACATAAAAAGATCCTGACAGGCGCTGAAGGACGAGCTTAGCACAAATGCTCAAAGAATATTTTTAGCCCCATCAATAAGTGCATGGGATGGCAAACTCATCTGAACAGCATGTAGGGCTCCTGCGTGTAAATCCCCCTTCAACTGGAAGATGCACTGCCAGCAAGAGGCGTTCCCAGCCTGTCCCTGCAGGCCACAAACACAGGAGAGCCACGAGGAAGGCAGGGCCTGCCAGCCACCGGCTGCAGCACGTGCCAACGTTCTTGCCCCTGCCCTGGCCCCACTGCCACCTGCCAGGAGGAAACGCCCAGGAGTACAGCTCCACCCAACTGATGTGTCCCAGACCCTCTCCCAAGCCACACCACCACTTGCTGGGGGTGACATGTACCACAACAGTTTTGGGTATTTACACAGATTGGTTAGTTCAAGCCTTTGCATATCTAAAAAAACAAGCATTCTGGGAAAAATAAAGTGTTTGATAAAACTCCCATCTACTCTTTTTAATAAAACCAGATCATTGTACAAGGGATGATAATGAGAATAACGATAAAATAAAAACAGTAGTGAAGCTTATATAAGCTTACAGCACTTAGTGTGTGCCAGGCACTGTCCTGAGCACACTGAACTCGGTCCTGGTAACCCCACAGGTTAGGTGACATTGTTTCCTCCATTTGACAGCTACGGCACAGAGAGGTTAAATGACTTGCCCAAGATCACAGAGCCAGGTGATGGCAGAACTGGAATTCAAGCCTAGGCAGCTATAGAGAAAATTTCTATAGAGTAATAACTGCAAAAAAAAAAAAAATTTCCCCATGGACATAAGCATTTACGACCTTTCAGCCAAAGCACATTTGTGAATTATTAAGCCTAAAAATAATTAAAGATGTTCAGATTGCAATGCAGCCACCCCTAAAAACCCCTATGCAGTGACAAAGTGTATTAATTCGTCAGTTCAAAATTACCTACTGTAATCTTTACTTATCAACAATTGGGGGTGAAAAGGAGAAAAGAAGGGTGGGATTAAAATAGAACACCAGCAGCCTCACGTGCGGGCCCTTGTGGCACCAAAAGCCACCACAAGGTAATGACACTGCCACATCCATCAAGGTAAGGGCTTTCGAACACAGACCCCAGCTGAGAAACTGTCCTAGGCTGGGTCCGGAGCGAGAACCAGATGTGAGAAAGAAGCAGAACCCCTAAAAAAGAGGAAGACTTTTCAAACGTAGCCCGACGCACGTTTGTGTGCATGAGAGCAGCCGACACAGTCTGACTCGCGCTGCGACGAGCTCTGCAAGCCAGCCCGTCCGTCAGCACTCGCATGTTTACCGACGGCAGAGAGATCTGTCATTCACAGAAATGAGCTTCCTGAATTAAGGAACAAATGTTAGGTTCAGCCTACTAGTGGTGCTAAGTATATTTAACGTCAGCATAATTCTCTGAATATAACACGTCCCAAATGACACGCAGTTACACTCAGTTAACCCTCATTTGTTGACTGCACCCTCTGAGTCATACATTTAATAATTTATAATCTTCACAACACTTTAAAGGAAGCATTAACACTATCATTTTTTTAAAATGATAAAACAGAGGCCCCAAGATCACACTGCTACTAAGCAACTGAGCAACTCAAGAAGGATAAACCCCGAAATTCATACTACTGAATCACCACAGTTCCCGAACTGCAACCTGCTCTCTCAGATAGCTCCCTCTCTGCCTAAAATACACCTCTGTGCCTGCCAGAGACTCCCACACCTCCATGCCAGCTCATGCACAGCCTTCCTGCCCCCAGGATGGTCAGGCACTTCCTCCTCCTGCTCCCACAGCCTCTTCCAGCAGAGGAACCATCACTCAGATGCTTCTGATGTGATACTCTCAGAGCACCGAGACCTAGTCCTGCTCACCTCCGTACCCCCCGAGCCTGACCCACAGCAAGCATTCGACAGTGTTCACTCAGTAAGCAGCACATGACAAAGCAACTCTGCATTCCAGAAAGCCTGACACGTGCCGTTAAACTGACAGCTACTTCCTGGACGAAGAGCACACAGCACACAGCACCGCCCAACACCAACGTCCCATGAGGAGTGATGGGCAGAGCCAGGGAACCGACGGAGGGCAGAGACCTAGAGAAGGAAGCAGACAGACCCTTGAGGAAACACGCACGATGCAGGCACTGTTAACAGCTATTTCAGATGATCAGAGGTTCTCAGCTAAAAGCCTGCTCTCTTTTTCAGTGAACTCAACGGAAAATATTTGCAATCTTAAGTTTTCCAACCAAGCTGGTTTTCTGATGTGTTCTTTTTTAAAATAATGCTAACTATAAACCCTTAGGGTTTACTATGGACCATGTACTCTTCTAAGCACTTTATGTATTTTCCCTAATTTAATCTTTCCAATATCCCAGAGAGGTAGATACCATTATTATCTTCATTTTACAGATGAAGAAACTGAGCCATGGGAAAGTTAAGTCATTTGCTTGAGGCCACACAGCTAACACTGGCGGACTCGGGGTTCCGACACAGGTACGTTGGCTCCCGTGTACACACTGCCTCTCAAGCTCTTCCGTAGAACATCTGCTTCCCACCTGATGTGTTCTTTCATGTACAACTTCCATCTTTCATATGAGACAATCAAACCAATAATTCCTCACAATAAGACCACAAACCTAAAAGATAAGTAAAAAGCAACAAAGATCACAGGAACAAAAATAAAAACTTTTTTTTTAAGAAACCTGAATGTGTCACCCACACAAAGGTGACCAACTGCTAGAGAGGAGGAGGAAACAGCTCCATGCATGGATTTTCTCCCACTAGTTTCAGGTAGAAATTGGAAGGTCTGTCCATTTACAAATAGAAACCCGGAAGACACTTACCTGTACTGTTCTGTATAGCAGCTGCATAGGAAAAGAGAAACAATCGCTTGAGCAGTTTAGGGGTCAGGGTATGATGAATTATGCCGCTGACAATCTGGAAAAGAACCAAGCAGTGGAGAGAGTCACGTCTGGGCAGTGAGCACGGAGTCATCTAGTTTTCCGTCATGCGAACCAGCCCCTAGGGCAGCACATGAGAACTCCCCCTGAGACCTGTGCCTATGGCAGCACCTCTCAGAAGAATGCCAAACACACAAAGGCCAACCATTTTGTCAGGTTTCCCAAGAGTTTTGGGTTTCTAGGAAAATCTGTAAAGCATAGTCTAATTGCCCAAAAACTAAGTGCAAAAAAACCTCAGTGCCACATTTGACACCCTAAAAATCTAACATTGGAGACACACATCTGATGTCAGATGCAGTCTGATATCAAAACAGTCTGATCCATTTGTGGCCTGTAGGACTTTCTTCTAGAAGATGAGAAACGAAATCAACCCTTTGTGCTTTTGCTTGAGGTGCCCAACAAAAGCGTGTTTGGACAGATGACCAAAATCATCGTTCAACATGAAGTGTCTGGCTTCTCAGGGAATTTTCCACATCTACGTCACTCTTCTGCTCAGAAGAGACAACTGAGGTCACGTTCATTACTCTTGCTGACCTCCCTACCACCTGAAAGAAAAGCAGGGACTTGCCTGCCAGTGTGCATAACTCACTGCAAAGACAACAGATGAGCTGGCCTCCCGCCTGCTCCCCCCGCTGTGCTTTACCACCAGAGCGGCAAGTTCGGGACCTTCAGCGCCTCAGTAAGAGGAATCTTCGAAGTCACAATGACTACTACAACCAGCTCACCCAGCTACGCATCTTAATTTGCTGTGGCTGCCAGGTTAAGTTTTCTAAAGTGTTCAAAAGTGTCCACAGGCTCGTCTGCTGACTCGGTTTTGCCCATCGGACCTGTGCACCTCCTCCTCCTCCCACACCTGTCCTCTACTCCCCAGGTATAAGCTCATTCATCCAGGAGCCGGGGGGTCACTGCTGCTGGCTCTTGGAAAGGCTGCCAGGGGCAAGGTAAGAGGGTTGCTTCTAGCTGCTTCACCCTCCCCTCTCTCGGACCGCCTGCTGACCCTGGCTTTCCATCTGCCACCCTTCAGAGGCTCCAGAAATCACAACACTATGGACTGAAGAATAAAAGGTAGCATGTGCCAAGATAATACACAGGCACGCTGTACCAAATTTCTCTCTCTTCTAATCAAAGCATACGGGATCACAACCAATTCCACCTTTACAAAGTAAAAGGCTTCCCTCTACCTACATGCAGTGTAAGCTAAAGTTAGTGGGGAAAACCTGATGGGAAATAAAACCTAAAAACACATGTATCTAGTTACCCTTTTGACTTCCTCTTCTTTCGTGTACCTCAGACAGAAGTGGAACACCCGGAGGTCTTTGCAGTGGATGATGAGTTTCTCAGGGTACTTCTTCAGTTGTCCGAAGAGAGTTTTTTTTTTCTCATCAAACACTGCAAATACGGTAAGTGATAAAATCAGGAAGGGAAATTATGTTATAAGGCAACAAGATAACACTCAAGACACCAGGTGTACTATTAACTTCTATGAAGACCCCTCGGAAGTGAGAGGTAAGGTGTTACCTTCTAAGTCACTGCCAGCCCAGCCCAGTTCCACTGCAGCGCCCTGGCTCCCTGAGGGCACTCGGGGCTCCCCACGCCCCTCGGGAAGCACTAGACGAGAAAGGACTGGCCACCGCCAAAGAACTGACTCCACTGGCCTGCAGAAAGCCCTGCTCCAAAAGCTGGGATTGCAAAAGATGGACAGGAGACAACTAGGGACAGTCGACTCCCGGGTTTAGGGCCAGGGGCCTCTCATGCCACTCCCTCCCCGTCCCAGAGTTAGAACCATGCAGCACCTGCTGGCATGAGAAACATCACACATGACTACTGCATGGCTGCTGAAAAAGTCCCCCTTACAAAAACAGAGGAGTGGAGCAGACCGGCGCCTGAAGGCAAGAGAGGCACCTGAATGCAGAACGACAGACTTGTATCAGGTTCGCCTTTAAAGTAAAACCAACACAGCTCCCACCGACAGCAAAAAGTATGATCCAATCTAATCTATAATGGCATTGTGGGGTATTAGGAAGGAAGGTTCTAAGTTCAAGTCCAAGCTCCTCCAGCTAAGTGACCGACCACAAACAAGCCACTTCATATATCAACTTCGTCATCCATAAAACTGATGTAAACAAGATTAATATAAGAAGAAACTCTAGTAAACTATAAAAGACCATAAAAACATTATCAGTTACAAAAGCCTGCAACACCCCAGGGGAAAACAGATACTTACCGCCATAAATCTGATCAACACAGTGGAGTGTAATGTCATTTTCTCCTATAACCTTATTCTTAAACTGGGTTTCCTAAAAGATTCAAAAGAGAACAACTGTGACTCCTTGCTATGCACTGTTACACACTTACAGACAGAATACGTCACCATTCTCCATGTGCACATTATGGAAAATGGAAACGCAGCCACATGCCTGGGAAAGGGACGGGGAAGGGTATGCAGAGAGCTGTGGTCACTGGCGTGTGGACCTAGGCAGGACAGGCCGACCCTGGGTTGCTCCTAGGCAAACACACTACACCCCACATGATCGCTTCCAGGGGGGCTGGGGAGTGGCTCGCAGGTAATGATTTCTCCACACAAATTCGAGTAGGTGAGTGACAGCTACGCAGGAAGAAAAACACCAGGGACTCAAGTGGCTGTAACTGCTGCCTTTTTCAGGACTGGGAAGCAAGCTGCTACAGTGGCCAACAGCCAGAAGACCACGCTCTGAGACAGCAACAGTGCTGCTGTTTAAGAGGCAAGGGTGGGCTGGAATGGCTGCGTTTCCAATAGCGCACGGTGCCCTCCGAGTGGCATGGCCAGTTCTCCCCTTACTGCACTGCTCCTCTTCAGAAGCATGGACAAGTCTTACAAGCACACCACCACCCAGTGCAGAGTAACCCAAATTCAAGTACTGTACTCAGCATCAGTTTCATAACTGAACTTAGTTCCCAAATTTAAGGAACAGTCTAGTATACAAAAAACAGGGGGGGACCAGTGTATCTGGGTAGATGTCATTCCAATGAGTGGTAAACACTGCAATGAAACACAGAAGAAAATAAGAAGTGTCGATCTATGAAGGCAAATGCAAGCTGGAGTGACAGGAGGCATGGGAGAAATTTCTAGAATGGGCCTGCACTGGAAGGAGATCCTGAAGGAAAGCGAGCAGACTTGTCCTTTGTACTTGTATGTGCTGGGGTGGAGTGACCGAGAAGCTGGGGAAGAGACAGCGGGGCCCCAGCGGCACTGCTCCCCTACACTCAGCCCAACGCGCTCAGACATACATCACTCTCCAGTGCAGACTCATCACTGCCCAAAAAGGCGATCTTGAAGTCTGTGCAGACGAGTCTCCCACAGATCCCACGCTGACACGAATCTTCCTGGACATACTTCAGGACGGTGCTGGCTTCACAAAGCAGCTGCTCACCTGGGTGAAACCAAAGTGAACCCCGTTAGAGTCCTCAGGGAGCACACAGCATGAGAACAGCAAAAGCTTCCCAGGCTGCGCTCCCGTGAGGACCAACACACAGCACAATGCAGCACTCAGCTCATGCTTTCCAGCAAGGCCGATGCGGCCAGACTTGAAGTTGAAGATGAGGCAGAGCGGGACCACTGGCAAATGAGATGAATGACTCAGATACACCTTCACACAGAGCACCCTTCCATCTTCTCACTGAGTAACAGAAGTTTCCAAAGCGGGGAAATGATCTCAGCTACAAGTGTTTTTATTACTTGGACCCAAGGGATGTCCCATAGAAGCAATACCCTAGTAAGTGAAGGCAGAAAGGCTCGCCAGCGTGCTCCAGAATGCAGGTCTCAAGCCCACCTTCTGGTGGGAGTGGGCCAGTTCTCATCTGGAACTGCTCAGAGGGAGAGTGGTATCTCCCTGGCCATGGGGCTTTCAAGCAGCTTCCTCAGACACAGAGGCTACAACCTGACCACACTAACACTGGCTCTGTGGACAAGGACGGGAGGAAGAGGGAGGCCAGAGGTCTGTTGAGGGGGGGAGGACTGTTTCCTCTCACTGTGTCACTTTTCCTGCTCCATCTGCAGGCACCCAGCCCGCATGCAAAGCTGTGCTTCCTGTAGACAGAGTAACTCCCTCCACAGTCAGAAGACTGGGAGGTGGGGACAGACAAGCACTCTCTGCTCCCACAGAGCAGCATCTTGGGGCTGGCTGTTTGGGTGAGGGCAGAAAAGGAGAAGGTTAGGGAGGGAATGAAACACTAAGTGTAAATACTTTGCAACAAAAAAGAAAAGTAATTTCTTCTCCTCCAACAGACACTTTCCCCTCAGAATCTCCCTCTGGGTATTTTCTTTGATGTCTTCAAATTTACGGTTTGACTCAAATGCATTTAGTCTGACCTTCAATATGTAAAGAGAACAGTCACAGACACTAAGACTATCCAGGGACACACGTTATGATGCGGCTGTCATCTTCCAAGGGGTTAATTACTACGGAAGTACTGAAAGGTGGCCCAGTCAGTAGGTCATCCTCTAGAGACACCACAGAGCTTGCAGAAAATCATGAAGTCAGGGCCTCATTAAGGTTTAAAACAGTCCCAGAAAAAGTGCCTCAGCTAAGTCCAAGGTGGAAGACCTGTGAGCAAGGCTTCCTGTGCTTTCAACTCCTAGAGTGAAACGGCGTGTCATCTCTTCCCGAGATCCAGCAAGCCATTCTCAGCCTGTGCCCCGCACTGGAGACGAGAAAGCGGTGGCTCCTGCAATGCCACAGTCTCCGACCTGTGTGTGCAGGGTCTGGAATCACGGGAGCTGGAAAAGATCTTGGTCTAGTCTAGGAAACTGGGGCTCAGAGAAGTCAGCTGTGAGCTCACAGCTGCACACCCGGACGAGACCATCAAGTAACCCAGAAGGTGGGGAAATGCATGTAACACTAAGCTAAAAATAAAGTTATTCCCAGAACTTATAACCCAGGAAAAGGAAAGACAATAGGGTACATGGATTAAGATTTAGGTTTTTACTACAGGAAAAAGCCTTTCAAACTTAAAAATCTCTTAAAAAAAAAAAAAAACTCATAGGCCTGGCTGGTGTGACTCGGTTGGTTGAAGCATCATCCTACGGACTGAAGGGTCATGGGTTCAATTCCCAGTCAGGGCACATGTCTGGGCTGTGGGTTTGGTGTGCAAGGGGCAAGTGATTGGTGTTTCTCTCTCACATCGGTGTTTCTCTCCCTCTCTCTCTCCCTCCCTTCCTCCCTTCCCCTGCCTCTAAGATCAATGAGCATGTCCTCAGGTAAGGATAAATAAATAAATACTTACAGGATTACAATATGTTTACCAAATAAGGTGGATCAGCCAGAAATCTGTGCATATACCTATCCTCCCAATAAAATAGAATAAAATAAAAAGTACCAGAACAAGCCCTTATTGTTTTGGGAAAATGTGCCTTTAAAAACTTATTTTAAAAAGCTATTTGGAATTAGGGGGAAAAAAGCAAGAAGAACTGAGTGCACAGCTCACAGCCCCACATATGAAGAGGACACACCGCCAAGAAGTTTCTGTTTCTGAATTCAGACATGATTAAGGCTTGACTCAAGCTACAGAGTCACTCTCCCCCATATGAAAAATACCCAAGCCACCCAGGCTCCTTGGTGATAACCACAGGGCAAAGCCCAGGCAGCCCGGGGATGGGGTAGGGGGGCCGCAGCCCACCTGGCACTCAGATGCACAGGCACAAACAACAGGTGGGAAGCCTAGGAAGCATTGCTAGTCACTGGCAGCTGCACTTGGGCAGTGGGAAGAGAGTGTAGGGCTTTGTGGGCGACCAGGATTTTCCTGACGGGAGACCAGAATACTGGATGGGGCCAAGGAAGGTAACCTAAAAAAGGCCTCATTTGCTTGTGAAAGCGTTGACAATTTCCCAGGTTTATTTTCATCTGCCTGGGGAGAGGAAAAGAAGAACAATTCTTTGCCGATGTTGTAATACTCAGACCCAGGTATGTAATTACTGAACTGAAGACCTTGATTCTTTGTCCTGCTCATTACTGTTACATATTGTCTGGATGAAAACAAAGGCTATACAGCCATAGCAGGAATGACATAATTAACGCTGGCTTTGAGCTGCACGTGATGCTAACATGGTGACTGTTACCTGGCAACAAGTGAAGAGTGACTTCCTTCTCTGTTACTTCCTTTTCGTTTGTGTGAATTTCCTAAAAGAGAAGAGCAAAGGGTAATATTTTTCTTTGTTTAGGGGCTCAAAATGAGTAACTTTAAGCCATGCTTTCAGAATACACACAAAAACAGAAACCCTTATCAAGGGTCTTTTCTTTGACAGGCTAGTTACTGTTTTTTTTTTTTAAGTATTTTTTAACTAAAGGGAAACAGAAAATTCCAACAAATTAGTTCAATATTAAACTAATTCTTTAGGACCGACAACTATTCATTGTCCCAAGCGGGGAGAGAGGGGCTGGCACTATCTAAAAGGTCAAATGTCACACGGCAAAGCAAGGCAGCTGGGAGTCAGAAAACGAAGGGAAGACATCCCACAGAACGATTCCCGCTCCCTCCAGGGAGGAGCAAGGATTAAAAGCAAAAGGCTGCGGGTTACTGGGAGAAAATTGACTTATGTAAAGGGCTTAAAGGTAAAAACAGGAAAATGTGAATGGTTCAAGTCAATACTCTATAAAAAATAATAATTAAAAATATTAGAGTCAGTATTGATCCATCTACCTTGTCGTATACTAGGACCCAGTAAAGACAGCTGGGACCGTCCTTTGCTCCTTCTGAGTTACCTAAGATCCCAAGACAGTGCCACGGGACACAGTCATTTCTACGGAGGAATTAAGGCCAGGTTCTGTGCCACTGTTTCTCAATGAAAACATCTTCAAATGCCTCCCTGTTGGGTTGGTGTTTATTGAGTATTCAGAGATGATCAGCAATCCTCAGTGAACAGTCATAAATGGCTGTTAACCTAACAAGAGGGCCTGGAGGGCCTCCTAATGCAATCTACACTCATGAAGTATTCTCGCCAAACTAGCTAAGCTCAATCTGCTGGAGTGCCTGTGTCATTCTACCAATTTACAAGAAACACTGGGACAGAGAAACATGTTAAATGATACCATGGGGACACAACCTGGCAAGTCCTGACTCTGGAAAGTTCTACAAGACACAACCAGTTTTGTCAACAAATAAAATTGGATTTTATTTATCTATTTATTTATTTTGGCAGAAGGCTTGGGTAGTAGGAATTCTCTGAAGTTGTTGATTCCATCTGAAATATGGCACTAGAAGAGACCTGGGTACAGCTGAGGCAGGGAGAGGTCAGACAGCCCATTCTGAGGCCGAAGAACAAAGTCACAGCTATTTCAGAGAACCTGTTTGAGCGAGGTCTATTTTAGAGACGCTGTGATTCCATTCAGGGACAGAATCAAGTCTGTTTGAGGCAACGCTTAGCAGCCTTGAGGGTGCCAGACTACCTGGGGAGCCTGCGACCTCTGTAGACTCTCAGGTCTTACCACGGGCTTAAGGACCCAGTGTTTTCACACCAGATTTTGCCAGGTATAGCGCACACCCACGTTTTTGCATGCACTATACATGGGATTTGGGCAAAAAGTGTGCATTGCACTCAGCAAAATACGGCAATTTAGAAATTCTCATTGAGAGTTTTCATCTGTCCTTGGCAAAGAACTATATTAAAGCACAATTATTTTTGACAGGTCTATCATCTTTCTCGGAGGAGAGAGCAAAGCTGTTCATTAAATTCAATCAGCTGTTAGAAAACTCTAGCAATCATCTTGACTAGTGCTTGGAATTCAGTCCTGACACCTACACCAGCATGGAGAGGGCTAGCCTACTGTTATGCCCCCAGGAGTATGATAAAGAATTTACACTACTATCCAAAACCATCTATAGCTTCTTGAACTGGTTAATGGAATTCCTCTTTAGCCATCAGAAGATACCTTTTAGGGTTCTGTCCTACCCAGTCGGGGTGATAAACTTTTCTTGAGCCTTACGTGCCAGGCACTGCTTAAAGGGCGTTATACTTACTCATCAAACCCCGACAGCAAGCCTTTGGAGCAGGGCTGTCATGCCCACTGTGATCTCCACCTTGCAGACAATGATGTCCAGCCAGCATGTGGTGGGGGTGGAAGCTGAACCTGGTAGATGGCTCAGACTGTGTTCTTACATGACACCATACTACCTCTTACATGAACAAGCATCCTGTGTCTTATTACCACGAACTGGTAGTGAAGGAAAACCAGGACAGAAGGATGGGTGAGTATACCAGCCAGACCCACCAGAAACCAGGCCAAAGCAAACATCACTGGAAGTGCCCAGAGAAGAGTGCCCGGGGAGGTAGAAGGAGGCTGAAGGGAAAAACCAAGAAACGAAAACCACCTGTGCCCCGGAGTAACAGCTGGCTGTGTGGGGAAAACTCTGGGGCTTCTTTGACCCCCGCGGAGAGAGTTGCCTCCCATGACTTCCTCCACTGACCGACACCCCAACCGACACCCCAACTGACGCTCCAGAGTCCAAGGGAACTTCTGAACCCCCACCCTCCAGAAAAGGCGCCAACCAGGACTGATCTGTGCAGGTAGTCCACAGGGGACTCCACTGATCCCCCTCACACCTCCTCCTTCACCCTGCACGCCCCCTCTATCACCAGATCCATCTATACCGCCTAGTAAATGCACCTAGCATCCACACTGCTCTCTTCTCTTCCCCAGCAGCACCCTGGACCAAGCAACCGTCACCTCCACCTGGAGCAATGCGACAGCTTTCCAACCTGTCTACCTGTGGCTGTTCTCTCTCTACCCTCCACCCTGCAGCAGCCGTGAACTCCTCCGAGCACAGTGTGCTTTGCATTACTGGCCGGGTAAAGACAACGATTTAACCCGGCCTACGAGGCTTTCTTAGCCCGGCCCCCGCCTGTGTCCAATCTGCACATTGGCTGCACTGGCCTGCTTTCGCCTTCCCATACCTGCCAAGCTCCTTCTCATCCTGAGTGGTTTCCACAGGAAGTTCCTCCTGCTCGGAATGCTTCTCCTTCCCCTCTTCGCCCTGTGAATTTTGGGTTTCCATCCAATCTCAGGACAAGGGAAGTGTCTCTGTTATGAGGCTCTCACAGCCCCATGTACCTCTCCCTCCTAGCACTCAGCACAAATGCAATTTTGCATCTGTTTATGTAATTATTTAAGTCTGTCTCACCACTAACCTATAAAGTCTTCAAGGGCAGGCATTTTGTCTGTTTTTGTTTTTGTGGTTCGTTTTTTTTGTTTGTTTTTGTTTTTTTTATCATTCACCAAATAGCCCCAGAATCCAATACAGGCCTTGCACACAATAAAGGCTCAAAAGATTTTGTTGAATAATTTAATTAATAATGACTTTAAATGATGAGAGTTTTTTTTTAAATACTCCAGCAGGGCCTAGAGAAACGTATAGAGATTTGGGTCCAATATCAGGGCACGGCCATCATTGCGGCTGGCATCACCACATATCCGTATGGTGGAACTGGAGAAAGACTGCATTCCATTAGAGACTGCCGTGGACATGGTGTCAATCCAGAAAGACTAGCAGTCGTGCGGCCTGTCCAGTAAAACCTGCAGAAGCACAACAGCCATGGATGGGCCTGGCCTCATTCCAGGATCTTGCAACCGATTCAACCAGTGACAGCTGCTTCTGTCCGATCCCTGTTCTCTGGGGTGCTGGGAACTTCCCAAACTGCCCCCCGGTTTCAGTGAAGGGTCCAGAGTCCCCCTTAACCTTCTGCTCCTTTTAGCCCACTAACCTTCAACTCTGACACTCCTGACCACGCTGTCTGATCAGCAAATGATGACAATCTGATTTCTAGAAACTGTGGAATGTGATCTGAATACCTTACTGACCCTAATTAACTATCATGTTCAATGTGCAGGGAAGAAAAAAGGTAGGTTCCTTAATAATCAAGCAGAACTTGTCATACTAGTTACGCAGACAGATGTCTTTCTTAAGATGCCTAAAAACTAACTCATTTGAAAGTGATGCAAATTTTCAACAAATATGGCCATTAAACACGGCCCACATGCTTTGTGTGGGGCACCTCTCGCCACCTCATCTGAATTTGGACAAAGCTCACAAATTATGGCACAAAAGAATAGCAGAGACTACTGGCACTGGTCAGGGAATACCCAAGTTTTCAAAACCAGGATGTCCCAGTGGCCTGAATTCAGTTATGACAGCAGCATAAACATAAGTGGGAAGTTCTGCCAGAGTGGTAGGATTGGGGTTGGGGGTTTTTAATTAACTTTCACGTTTACCTGAAATGTTATGGTTGCTCCTTTTGTTTGTTTTAATTTAAAAAGAGGCTAAGGCCATGAATAACAAGTCTTCCAGTCTGCACATTTTGCCCCACAGATCCAAAGGAACTATGTCTGTTCGTGCTCCCACTCCGAACACCAACAATTCCTGGGGCCCCGCGGCCGCCACTGCCCCTACGTTCCCTGAGAGCCCGCCTGGCTCCGAGCCAGAGTCTGCAGGCATCATACAAGATGTGAGAGGACCACCCACCCTTAGCAAGTGTGTGGTGGAAGGACCATGCCTACTGGAACCCACTGCATACAGCTGGCCCAGCACCACAAAGCTATCGACCAGGTATCTTCTCAGAAACGTGTTTGTGACCAGCACTGGCCCAAATCACAGGGCTCCAGTGAGCCTGGGGAGCACAGCCAGCAAGTCAGTGCTCACGCTGTACGGTCTGGTTGATGAAAGCTGCAAGATGACCAGTCTCTAACACAGACCAGTTTATTTCAACAAACAGCTCCCAAACATCCTAAATATCAAATGCTGAAGACAAAAAGATGAATAAGAATTGACCTCTGCCATCAAGAAGCTCAGACAGACAAATAAAAAATAAAAAATAGAACACTGGGTAATCAGGGCAACAACTACTAGAGCCTGCAAAAGATTATACCTCTATTCACCATCTCATTTAATCCTCAAAATGTTAACTGCCATCTTTGTCCTCATTCTAGAGATGAGGAAAATGAAGCTGGCCAAGGTCAGGTGAAGTGGGACTGGAGGCCCGACTTACCTGGCCGGTCATGCTTATTCTCTACAATACAGCCTACCTGTCCCTGCAGCCCCATCCTTCCCCAGGGCGCTGTCTCCCTCCCCCTTGCCTTTCACGCACATTCACAGACTGAACTGTTATTTCGTATGCACCTGCTCTGATCCAGCACTGCAAACCCAGGAGTGAACACGACCCAAAGCCCCGCCTTCCCAGAGTGCAGGGGGCAACCACAGCAAAGCAACAACAAAGATGTGTGCAAGGTGCTGCGCTCAGGAAAGGGCAGGCTGTGATGGGAGCAGCAGAAACTCCTCGCTGCAGTCAAAGAGGGACAGAGAAAACTGCTACCCCTGGGAAGTGTCATTTACACTGAGACCTGAAAGTCAGCAGAAATGAGTCCCGGGCCAAATACCCAACACTCTCTCCCACTGCTCTTCCTCCTGTCTCCAGGGTCCTCTTCCTTCCTCACAAGGCCTGTGTTTCAAGGATGAGCTCTCCCTCTTACATCGTTGCCAACCATATACACTGATGACCCCCAAATGGCTCTCCCTCCAGATCTCTGAGCTCTAGACCTGGACACCCAAACAGCCTCCAGGCCACCTGCATTAGAATGTCTCTCAGATACTCCAAATTCACATTTCAAAATCAGCTCATCCCTTCCCCCTGGCATCTCACCAAACCAGCTTGCCCTCCTCCGGACTCTGGCTCAGAAAATGGTCCCACCCTCCACCCAGCTGGCCAGGCCACTCAGGAGTCATCCTAACTACTCCCCACCTTTCACATTCTGCCTGCTCTGCTTTCTCAACAGCTCCAGAACCCATCCACGTCTGCCCATCCCTGCTGCTGCTCATCGTCATCTCTCAGCTTGCAGCTGTATCATGACAGCTGCACCACATCCATCTAGACCCCAGTGCACCCACCAGGCCCACCCAACCCAACGTCCCCCACCCAATCTGCTGCCCCCCATCCAGTTCATCATCCAATCCATAGGCCACACCGTTCAAGTCCACTGCAAAGCTTCCTCCACAAGGGCCAACCACCCTCCTGTATTACAATAATATCTTACCTCATCTTCCTAACCCACGGTGCCAACTGGGGGCTGGAGCTGCACCTTTGTGTGTTTTTAGCCTCAACTCAGTATATAATCCTTGACAGACAGTAAATTGTCATTAATAGTCTACTGAAAGAATGTATAAATCAAAACATACAAAAAGCCAAATAACTTTTGAACGTAATAGTCTTTAATCCTTAACAGGTCTTGAGAGATAAAGAAACAACTCTATTAAAAACAACTACCTGAGGCTTCCTGAAACACACTCCAGCCTCCCCGACAGGGCAGGGGCACCCTCGCAGCCAGACTCTAAACCACTGAGGGCGCAGGCCCCAGACTCAATGATTCTGCCATTGTCCAGGTCTAGGGAGCTGGCACTCACAGCAGGATTTGCTTCCTAGAGCTGACTTCAGGGCTGCCGGTTCCCTGCTGCTAACCGGAGGGCTTCACTCCTTCCCAGCCAGCCTGGGCAGCAGGCTCACTCGCCCTTGAGAGCATGACCAGCTCCATTACACTAACTCCACACGGTCCTTGGCAATTACAAGCAACAATTACTCTGACGATAAACTAGGAAAACAGTATCTGAAGGCAGGGAAGCAGACATGCAGTAAGCGGCAAACGGACAACGTCCGTCTGGACTCAGGGTACCAGACCACAGACGGAGCTGTGCGGGCACCTGGTCTGTAAGGCCTCTGCTAGTTACTCAGCATGCAGATCAGCTCTCAGCCTCCGCAAGTGTTCCTTTCACAGGGCTAGTCGGGAACTCTCAAGAGCAATTCAGACTAAGCACTTATTATCCACAAAAATATATGTCTAGCTTAAACACATAAAGATATAATTTGTTGGAGGTTTCACTCTGTCTACTTGCACATGTCCTATGTCATTTATCTTCAGAACAATGCTGTAAGGTATTTCCATCCCCACTTCACAGACAAGGCCAATGATGCTCCAAGAGATTAAATGATGTGCCTGGGCTCACAGCGCTAAATAGTTGGTGACCAGAATTCATTCTCAGGAGTTCTGACACCAAGTTTAGTACTTTTGATTCTAATTTTGCTTTGGTACAAGCTTTATTAAGAGATAATTCACCTATTTAAAGTGTACAATTAGATGGTGTTTAGTATATTGCCAGAGCTGTAAAACCATTACCACAATGGGTTTTAGAACATTTTATCATGCCTAAAAGGAATCCCATACCAGCCCTGGCTGGTGTGGCTCAGTGGATGGAGCACCAGCCTACAAACCAAAGGGTCACTGGTTCAATTCCCAGTCAGGGTACATGCCTGGGTTGCAGGCCAGGTCCCCAGTATGGGGCGCACAAGAGACAACCACACATTGATGTTTCTTTCCCTCTCTTTTCCCTCCCTAACCCTCTCTCTAAAACTAAATAAATATAATTTTAAAAAAAAGAAAGAAACCCCGTGCCTGTTAGCACTCATCCGCTCATTCTCCCTATCTACCCCCATCCCAGCCCCCAGTCCTGCGCAACTGCCAATCTTAACCTTTTTCCTACTACAAAACAATACTGTCAAATGTCCTTTCCACTGTAGCAAGTCTGCAGGACAGAGAAATAGGCAACACCCTTTGGCAGTGCGCTACCTTAACAGCTGAGCGATACTTGCGCATGTGTCCACTCTAAACTCTTTCTTTCACATTTAGACTGCGTTTCTCCCCTTATCTCAGATGATTTTTTTTAAAAAGGAAGTAACTGCTAAGACCCAAACTAAAGCCCTCACTCTGTTTTGACAGCTCGGCATTTTTTTAGTGATTTAAATGTTTTGTTTTGTTAATTTTATTAATTTATTTTTAGAGAGAAGGGAAAGGAGGGAGAAAGAGAGGAAGAAAAACATCAATGTGAGAAAGAAACATTGATGGGTTGCCTCTCGCACACATCCTAAACGGGGACCGAACCTGCAACCCAAGCATGTGCCCTGACCGGTAATGGAACTGGAGACCCTTGACTTTGCAGGACGACACCCAGCCAACTGAGCCACACTGGTCAGGGCAGCAGCTCAGCAATTACTGAAGAGCAGTGAAAGTATTACTCACTCGAGCTTCTTAGGATCACTCTTACCAGGCATTCCCTAGGCCTTTAAACAAACCAAAAGCTTTATCAAACCCTCCCTAGGAAGACACTCAAGCTAAACAATAAATGTTAAGACCCAAATTCCAGTGTAAGCCCCCGAACCCAGAGATCTGACCTCACCAAACAGTTAGCTGGCCTGATTCCAACAAAGAGGGTTGCTCGTTTAATGGAATATGAAGCTGCCAGAGGAAACGAAAAAGAGCCAGAGACGAGGTTTCACGCATCCATGCCAAGCTACTGGCTTAACAAGCCATGGTGACAGCTAGAAGGAATGATGTAGGGCAAAGCACCTTATGCCAAAGCTGAGTCTTGGGGCATGAAGATGGAGAGTAGAGGCAGCAATCACACTGCCGGCCTAACACAGCTCTGCACCGCAGCTACCCACCCCTCTGCAGTGGTCGGCTGGGCACCATCCCACAAAGTGCAACATCGCCAGTCTGACTCCTGGTCAGGGCACGTGCCTGGGCTGCAGGTCCGGTCCCCAGTCGGGGTGCGTATGAGAAGCAACCAATAGATGTTTCTTCCTCACATCAATGTTTCTGTCCCTCTCTTTCTCCCTCCCTTCCCCTCTCTCTAAAAATAAATTTTAAAATCTTTTTTTTAAAGTTCTTTGCAGAAAACAATATTAAAAACACTACCCTAATCCAACTCTATAAACCAGGAAATGAAAGCCACGCAAAAAAGAAACGGCCACAGCCCAGGCGTGCTCAAGTCAGGCTGATGCTCTTTCAAGAAGCCAGAAGCAGGCGGAGTCCGCAGTGAGCCTGGACGCCAGTGGGGATTTAGGCCAGTGGAGGGGCACTGGGAGTGGAGACCCCAAACAGGAAAAGGAGCCACAAGGGCTGCAGCCGGGGGCCTGGCTGTGGTGTACAGGTGACTCGGCTTGGAGTGCAGTGATTGGAGGAGGAAGGGGCTGCCGGCAGGTCCTCCTGGAAGCCCTTGAGACGAGGGAGAACATTGTTCCAGGGGGACAGAGAAGGAATCTGTGAAAGAGCTCACTGCAGAAGAAACCTGGGCAGGCAGGAGGCCCTCCGGGTAGATGGGGAAGGTGCCCGCTGTGAGTATGGCACAGTCTCACCAGAGGGACAGCACCCCGGCTCCAGACACAGGCTCTGAGCATGCAAGGGAGGAGCGATGCTGGGAGCGAATGTAGGTCAAGTCTCACCACTCTTGGGACCTGCAATGGAGGACCACGGAGCATATGAAAACACACACGGAAACACAGACACACACAGAGCTACAGCTTTTGGGGAGGGGAGTAAGAGCCACCACAATTAACATTTAATTGTATTTACTGTATGCCAGGTACGATGTCAACAACTTTCTATGGACTGCCTCACTGAGGACCAACAACAACCTGATGGGCTAGATATTATTATCTTAATTTCCATTTCACAGAGCCAAACTGAGGCTCAGAGAGTTAAATACCCAGCCCAAACCCACACAGCTAGCAAGTTGCAGAGCTCTAATCCCAAAGCCACGCTCTCAGCCACCATGTTACATTTAGAGGTAGCACTGGGATGTGTTCAAATGCTGGGTGGCATTTATGGGGCTGTGAGTCTTGGAATTTAAGCGAACTGATGTGACTGACAGCAACTGCAGAAACACATGGCGCTGCCTCTGCGCCTCCCCCGTGCCTCCCCCTCTGGGACTGCTATATAAATAATAGGTCAGCTGAGTAGCTGGTGAGTAGCTGAAAGCCTTGAAGTGGAAGCTTTTCCAAGGTCTTGACGCAAGAGGAATCAGGGGCCAATAAGGTGCCTACAGGCTCAGAAGGACCACACCAACCTAATGGTGAGGCAGCATCGGAGAGGGGAAGAAACAAGCTGGCCCACCCTAGCAGCGCCTGGGGGGCTGCCACTCTTCAGGACTTCTCTCACTTGCACCCCCACGCACATGTCTTACATAAGGGAAGAGGACAGATGCTTCAGCCACCTGGTCCCAGTGTGCCTATCAGTCTTCCGAGTTGTCCCTTTGGCCTGCCAGCTAAGGCATTCCTGCTCCCCCCAACCCCGGAGCCCATCATAACATGCCCTTCCCAAGTACTGCACAGCCTTCATCTGAGGCTGGTACGGCAGCAGGCTCTGCAGCGGGCCCTGCTCCTGCTCCCAGAGCCTTCTGTGCCCTCCTCCCTCAAGTAGGCAGCGCCCGCCCCCATGCGTTTGAGCCATCTGCTGGCTTGCCGTCTCTTCATCAGAATGTGAACAACCTGAGTGCACAGGCTGGTTTTTGCATTCCTAATTCTAACACAGAGCTTAGCAAATGGTAGGTGTGCAATGAATAACTCTTCCAATTCAAGTTACTGTTAATAATAACTATATCTAGCATTTGTTGAGTATCGGCCCTCTGTCAGGTCCTGAACTGGGTGAATGTGGCATTTCTTCTCACACTCAAACTCAGCCTGCAGGGCAGATGGTCACCCACCGTCACAGGTGAGGACAGGAAGTCAAAGAGAGCTGAAGTCACAATAGGAAATGGATTTCAAGGGAATAAAGCAAAACAGGAACTTGATTTTATGTCTGGAGAAAAGGTAGGAACAATGAGACTTTTCATCCAAAAAACTAGCCTCATTCCCTCCAGTGTTTTCTTAGGAACTTTAAAACCCTCCTAGCAAAGACAAAAGCCAAAGCCCAGCAGCTGAGGACCGCTGTCTGAAATGGGCTGGCAATCTGTCCCAGGGAAGGCAGACTCCAAGCCCTCACCACTGCAGCCCCGATTTTCTTGTGGCTGAAGCCTCTCCCTCCCCTGTGAGCAAACAACCGAGGACCTAGATGCCACCTTGGAAAGGCTGCCCACCAGCCAGGTCTAGAAAGAAGGATGAAGGACGGGGCAGAGAAGGGAAAAGCAATGGTGTCATTTTAGGAAAAGCATTTGTATAGGAAATCAGAACAGTATGGTCCCCAACCATACTGTTGTCGAATGGTCCTAAGACCCTCAGATCTTAAGCCAGCCACTGAACAGATTGGGATAAATGGACACATTCGCCCCGGGACACAGACTTGTTAGAAACGAGGGAAGAGAGAGCAAAACAAGCACACAGAATGAAGCCAGCAAAATGTCAAAGGCCAACCATTAACAATGAAAAGTCAACTACTAAGTGTTCGCATTAGTTGGAATTTTAAATATAATTGAGTCATCCTCAAATGTATAAAGGAACAAAGAAAAGAGGAAAAGAAACTTTTAGCGATAGTAAAACATATTCTAAGAAAAAGTTACCACACAGTGACCTTTCCTGACACGCCATGGCAACAACCGCAACAACTAAAACTCCACTCTCATTACCTCGCTCGACGGGAAAGGGGTCCGTGTTCTGAGATTATAACGATCACGCACTTTCGGGGACCATCCAAACGGCTCTGACCCACTGCTCCTGAGTAGCCACGACGACGGGCCCCACCTACTGAAGGCTCTCAGCGAGCCAAGCACTCTGCTCAGGGTTTTGCCTGCATTATCACAGTTAACGTTCCTAAACACTCACATACACCTCTCAGGTAAGAGAGGTGTTATTCTTATTCCCATTTTTCACTGAGAAACAGAACTGAGGCTCACTCACAGCAAGGGAGAGTGCAGACCAGCATTTGCTCCCCACAGAGTTCCGGCCCTGCGGGTATGCAGAGGGGCTCCAGGAAGGGGAGGCCCCGCTTCCTTCCCACAGCCCCGTGCCCCCTGGGATGCCACCCCACTTCTACCTCCCCTCCTCTTCCTCCCAGAGCCACAGAGGAATAGAGGTTATAAGAATTGTTCCAGCAAAGTCCTAATTCTCAACCTATCTCAAGGACTGTATTTGAAATGATTCGTTAAACTGTTGTCATGGTCTTAAAAAAGGGCACGTCAGAAGTCACAAGCACAACACGATGAGAAACTAAGGGTATTTCCTTGCTGGAAAACAACTCTAAGTATAAACTCTATGAACACAGATGGCAGTAGCATTGTCAAACCTGACAAGTACACGTAGGTCACAGATTTTTACACGTATTATGTTGCAGCCGTGTAAGATACACACACATGAACAAAGCCTGGACATCCTAAAAACAGAAATAACTGCTCTGGTTAGGGCAGCAAAACGAAGGGTGACTTCATTTTTCTAACTTCCAAAGACTGAAACTTCATTACGTTGCCTTTGTCATAAAAATAGGGTATACATGTTTTACAGTGGTAAAAAAAAGTTGTGGCTCCTAAAAATCGAGTTTTCCCTAAAGTACGTTATTACGTAGGATGGTTTAACATGGAAATAGTCCAAGAACATCAAATATCCTGCTGAGGATATTCAGAGAAAAATCCAGAACTTTAAATTTCTAAGTATGGGTTCCCCACGGCCCAAGATGTTGACAGCAGCCAGAGCCAGAAGCGGGGAGGGCACTGAAAGAGTGCCTGGCCCCGACGGTGGCTGTCCTGTCTGTCCGAGGGGCCGCGGGTTGACCAGGAAGTGCTGCTCGACAGAGCCTCACGACACTCTCCGACGCGCCCTCTGCAGAAGCTGGCGTGGCGCTGGATCTGACCCAGGGAGATGCCACAGGAAGCACAACCAGGAAAGGAAAAGCAGAAGCTTTGGACAGATCATCAGGCTAAAGCCACAGCTAAGAAAGTGATCATTTTAGGAAGAACTTTTAATGTCCTTTAATGGCCTGTTAAATCACTATCAATGACCTCAATAAACTTAAGGAAATAAATAATTCTGCCATTAAAAAATTAGTTTGAAATAGTCTTAAACAAAAAAGGTAGTGGATCTAGATTTTGTTTTTAAGGTTAATTTTTATTGCTAGGACTGGGGAAGTAGGGCCATTTTAGGATAAGCCAATCTCTTCTCATCACCAATCCATCAAAGGCATCAAAATTAGCGGTCCAGTACAGCAGTATTCCACCACAAAACAACCTCAGGCTGCTTGTATCCCCGTCATCCAGAACAGTGCCTGGCACGAGAAGGTGCTGAGTAAACATCTGTGGAAGGAATGAACTGTATCTCCGTGGGGCCCATATCCGCTCAGTTACCTGGTGGGCAACCAAACAAAAGCCAAGACAGAAACTGCCACTGGAGAACACAGATGCGAAAGCACTCTGGAGTGGGAACACCAGGCAGGGCTATAGGCATGTTTCCCTACTCACATGCCCTGTGTTCATAAACGTCAGGCATAAGAGAATGGCCCCAGGGTCAGACTGCCCTCGCTTAAATCCCGGCACCACCCTCTGCCAGCCGGGACCCTGAGCACTTCACTTCTTTGGGTCTCACTTGCCACATCTAAACACAAAAAAGGGAGGTAACAGTAGTTCGTGTCCACTGCATAAGACAGTTGAAAGGATGAAATGAGCTAAGTACAGTTCTAAGACACAAAATTATCTAATAAATATTAGTAATTACTTGGCTTTTTTATTTTGATATATACCCACAGTCATATCCCTGGGAAGAATACAGGATCATAGATTCATCTCTCCCCAACAAAAGAAATAGCATTAAATGAGGACTAGGCAATCAAATGGACTCTCTTCCCTGAGGGATACATGGAAAAGAAAAATCAGCAATTAAGTCTGATTTTTTTTTTGGCCCTTCTGAATCTTCATCTCCCTTCTTGCCTTCTCTTCCCATGCCTTCACAAAACCTTTCCTGAGCGCCTGTGAACCTGGCTCAGGCCGTGGCTCTGCTGTCTCTCGGGAGACAGTTCTTAACCCTGTTCTGCAGTATTGCTGCAGCCCGGGCAGAACGTTGAACCCCACAGGGCCCCATCATCTAGATTATCGCTGAAGATTTTATTTGTTTATTTTTTTAGAGAGTGGAGGACAGGGGGAGAAAGAGAGGGAGAGAAACATTGGAGTACACGAGAAACATCAATAGGTTACCTCTTGCCACATACCCCAACTGGGGACTGAACTTGCAACCCAGACATATGCCCTGACTTGGAACCAAATCAGGGACCCTTCACTCTGGGGCATGATGCCCAACTGAGTCCAACTAGTCAGAGCACATCTAGACTATCTTCAAATTCCCTTCAAAATCTAAAACTCCATAAATAAGAAATTGATAATTATTAGTAGTACATTCAAGTCAAACACTGACCTACTAAAAAATACATTTTAACTGTATTTGGAATACTGCACAAATATGGGCACAGGTGTAGCAGACTCTAAAAGCTGAAATTTTCCAGGTCTTGGTTTCAGGGAACAACACACCAGTACCCTGAAGTTTTTATTCAACTTCCTTATCACAATGGAACAGACTTATTAAATCAGGACTTTCTCTTAGGAACACTGAATGGTCCTTTACTTACAAACTTCTGGGTACTGACACTAAGCATTTCTAATCACTATAAATTACCAGACCAGTGCTTATAATTGCAAGGTTACTGAGCAGAGAGCCGACGGTTTTGACGCATCAGAACTGTCACTCACCACCAGAGAAGGTGACTTAACTGGAAAAACATTTAACAATCATACCACTTTCTCTGGTTCTTTCTGCTACCTAACATCTCCCCAAGACACTATATGTCTCTGTTGAGGAAAAGGGGTCAAATTAAAATGACAGGTTAACAACTGACATGGAAAGGCATTTACAATATACATTTCCGGTAAAAAGGGCAGATTACAAAATAATATAATCAGAAATATCAATCCTATTTTGCTAAAAAATGTATTTTGGCAGGTTTTTTTGGTGAAAAACCTACACACATCCAATAGGATATAAACCAAGTTGTTAATAAGCTTATTAGCCCTGGCTGATGTGGCTCAGAGGCCTATAAACCAAAAAGTCCTGGTTGATTCCCAGTCAGGACATGAGCTTGGGTTGAGGGGCAGGTCCCCAGTAGGGTACATGAGAGGCAACCACACATTAATGTTTCTCTCCCTCTCCTTCTCCCTCCCTTCCCTTCTCTCTAAAAATAAACAAACAGCTTTTTAAAAAAAAATAAGCTTATTGATTTTTCTGTAAAATATTTGTTTGCATATCTATATTTTCTTGTTTTTCTACAGTGAACACTTATACCTCCTGAAAGAATTCAAACAGCTGTCTTATTGAACAAGAAAAATAGATCTGGCACCCACACTATCAACAGATGTCTCCTTGAAGCAGAGCTCAGAGTTCCCAGATACAGACACCCTGGGGCTAAGCAGGGGTGGGGGTGCTGAGATGTTTCCGGTTCCAGCCATCAAGAACCACCAAGATTTAAGTCCAGATCTCTCCTTCCCGTTCCCCTCAACTTCCCACTTACAAACTTTACCGATTTGCAGCCCTCTGGGCAGAGCTTACCAAACTGACCAAAGGTCCTAAATTATAGTCCAGGATTTCAACTTCCCCAATCATTGACTTAGGAGGATCAATAACAGAAGAGCTCAAGCCACTCTGGCAGAGATCCAATTTTAAAAGTTGGAGCTAACTACTACCCCTCATTTTAGGCTGTCCAATGCCAACCTTGCTGATCTCAGGAACAAAAATAAGCCATGATGTTTAAAAGTGTCATCTTCAATTCAAATACATTATCCAGTGAAACATTTCTGTTTTTAACACAAAATGCTAACTTCTTATGGATTCCCTGGCATATCAAAGGCAGCCACCTCCCAGTTGAACCACCCAAGATCTGATCAGCCAAGAACAAGTTCATCACCAGGCACAGGTATCATTATATCATAAGACGTGAAGGTTGTTCCAGCAAAAAGGTGTGCCAAGAAACTGTGATTTCCCAGCTAATGAAAGCAAAGTGCATACAAAGAAGTGATAGGAAGACATACATCGAAGGCAGTAAAGATGAAGGCAATACAAGGGAAAGGAGTAGAAATAGCAAGAATGAGTCTTCCAAGGGTGTTGTGAGGAGCTCCTACTGAGCGAGCAAGAGAATGTCACCAGAGCCGGTGCTCTCAGAGGCACATAAGCTGAGCCTCCAAGCTGCTTTCATGCATTTCCAATAATGTGATATCTAGCGAAAGCTGCATACATACTTAAACACCAATTGTCTTCTCACCCCCACATTCGCTTATCTTTTAAACACCATCCACAATTTGCATCAGAGCCTTGTCCTCAGATTATAACAAAGAAGCACAGAGTCTACACAGCACTGTTTTATTACAAGAAAATAGAACGGCCAACTATGGGGACCTGAAAAATGTGACCACTTCAGGCTTACTGTGGTTCTAAACCACTCCCCTACCCTAATTATCCCTCAAAAGAACTGTAACAAGCACTCCAGGCAAAGAGAGAAAACAAGTCCAATTACAACATGTGCACTTGGTAGATGAAAAATGCGAACATTCTTGAACTCTGGCCACATTTCAGAAGACTTTCCACTTGTAGTTTAACCTCACTGACAAGGAAAGATTAAAGATCGGTTGCACTTCAACCAGGGTTCTACCAAAAAAGGTAGAAAGAGAAATTAACTGACCACAGTATTGTCCATGATACTAAAAGGGAAGCCAGCTGAAAATTCAAAATGACCCTGACTCCTTATCAAGCATTTACAGAGGAAGAGGAAGTGGTTTTTATTTTATTTTAAAATTAGGTCTAACAATAAGACCCATTTCAAGAGTACTCTCCACTGGAAAAAAAAAAAAAAACAACAACTACACACATTTTGAATTTGAAGATACCTACAGGGGGGGTCTTACAGACACATTTCCAGATCAGAACCCCCATCCACAGCCCACCTGCCTTTTCTTCACAGAGATAGGGAGACACAATTTGGTAGCGCTTCTGTGCATTGCTGATAAAGTGCTGGAGAGAGGAGCAGAGAACAACTTCAGTAATCCAAAAATGAGAACATGTCTAATTAGGCATTTGGATTGGGAGCCATTGCTCAAGAAGCCCTCAGTCTGGCCTACAAGCTGTAACCTCTCCAGCCTCCTCCCCTGTGACTGTCCCCCTCAGCCACTGGGCTGGCTTCTCTGATGCTCCTCTAACACCCCAGACTCTTTCCTCCGTCAGTACTACTTCAAGTCTTTGCTCAAATGTCATCCTTGCAAAGAGAAAAAAGGTAACGCTTTTTCCCATGATACTTAGCACCTTCCAATATACATATAATTTACTTATATCTATTTTACCTATTGTTTGCTCCTCTCTCTCTCCCCCAAAGAAGCCCCAGGAGAGCAGAGATATTTGTTTTGTTCACTGATGTATATATCCCAAGCGTTTAGAACAGTGCCTGGCACAGAGGGGGAACTAAAAAAACTATTTTCTGAATGAATGAACTTGATAGTAAAAATCCAGGAGGAAAGCAAGAGGGGGTGGAAAGGGTGACAGTGAATGGATGAAATGCAAGGAAAGGAAAGTGACAAAAGGGAATTCACCAGGGAGAGGTAAAGACTGGCTGAGGTGGGGGCGACACAGAGTTTCTCCCTGCAGTGCAAATGGGAGGGGAGAGCCGGTGCACAGTATCCCGTCAGCGGCATCAAATAGCGCTGTTAGGAGCAGACAGGGGAGACAGGAAAGCTCTCAAGATTCACGAAAAATTCCAAGCACAAGGCAGACCCACCAGGGCGGCAGACTCTGGGCAGGCCCCACTGGAGTCTGGGCCACCCGGCCCTTACCCTCCCGCACTGCCCAGAACCCCAGCGCCTCTACAGTGTTACCCAGGGGCGTCCCGGGCCGCAGAACCTTCTGGGCTGGGGCCCCTTCACCTGATCGACAGGAGCCCGGCCTTGCGCTCCGCACCTGCCTGCCCGCGCCGGGGGATCCCCACTCCGACCCACCGGAGGCCCCAGAGAGCCTCTAAGGACCTCGCCCCGCCCGGTTCCCCTCTCGCACACACCCGCCGCCCTCTCCGCACCGGGGAAGGGGCTCCAAGCACCCCTTGCCCGGGCCACTCAAGCCGGACGCCCTACCGGTGCGGCGTCCTCTCACCTCGGGGCGCACGTAAGACACGAAGGAGGGTTTCAGCACCTTGGTGCCGCCGCCAGCGCCAACTACCGCTTTCCCCAGCATACCACCGCCCTGGGAAGCAACGACGCGCCTGAACAGAGGTGGCCGCTCGGACTACGGCAGCGGCGGCGGCCACCAGCACAGGCGGCTGGGGCTCCGCCCATCCCCAGGGCCGCGAGGGCCGCGGCACCGCCCGCATCCGGCTCCGCCGCTGACACCAGTCGCTCCGCCCACTCCTCGCGCGTTGGGAGACTGTGGCCGGAGGCCACGCCCCCTCCACTCGCGACAAGGCGAGCCTCACTGGCGGAGATTCGCTGTTTGAGATAGGCTCTGCTTCACACTCACTGCGGCAAAGCCCGCCCCCCTGCGTTCTCTGATTGGCTATGCTTCTTCACAAATGAACCTGGAGAGATGTTTTCTCTGCCAATCTAGAGAGCGTTTCCTCCGGACTCCTTGGCGATTGGATAGCAAGTATGTCTCCCTCGTCCAATGATCCTGCGGTAACTAAGTTGTGAGCAGTGGTCAAGACGTCTGTTCTTTCCTGGTCGTTTTGGAACAAAACTTCCCGAAAATATGATATGCCAACTCTCCCCCTATAAGTTCCAAATTCACATTAACGACATTCAGCTTTATTATTTTAAATGTAGAAAAAATGAAATAAACCAAGTGTTAACAGGCATTTAATAATAGTGCCCGATGTTTGATTATATAGGTCTTTGTCTATCTCATTCTCCAAGTTTTTGTTTCTTCGTGTTTCTGACAATTATCAAGAGCCCTTAAGAGACTTCTCTTACCCACTCTCCTACGTTACCGATAAAACCCATTTTTAGTGAAGATTGCAAAGAAAGTTCATTTAAATAACACATTTGGCCCAAGCATTGTCAGATACAGATGAATAATACAGGACACAGCTTTCAAGAAATTCAGTCTTGTGGAAAACACTAATCAGTATTTGCAGTTAATTTTTTTTCTGTGTCAAGGACTAATGCTCTTACCCTCCTCATTCCCATGAGTTTCCCCCCTCACTACTCCTCCCAAGCTGCTCCAAATAAACATAAAACCTAAGTGATAAAGAATGAACTTGATTTTGCAAACACAGTTTCAGAACAAGCCCTGTATTCTTGTTACTGGACCTTGAATGCCAGGTTCTTGACTCTGGATGCCATAGAAATGAGCACTGGACTCAGTACAAGATCAAGCAGATAGTTTATTGTGAAGCCATAGTTTATGGCTTATATCAGGCCTTGAGGAGGGTGTACGGCTTGGGAATGAGGATAAAGTAGATCAGTTGTCCCTAGATTGTCATCTGGCAGCAGCTGAACCTGGGGTAGTCACAAGATGTTTTCCATTGTCAGTGGACCGCCCAAAGGGCCTGTAAAACGATGCTTGTGCAAATATTCTAGTTACTATTTAATTGACAAAACAACTATGTTGCAGAACATGATGTCAAGGAAGGATGCTATCCTCATATATTCTTTCCTTTAAGGATGTGACTAGGTTAATTTTAACCACAGAATTTTGTTGAAAGCAAGGAGCCATAGCCTCTAAAACAAAGTTCTTTCTGTCAAGATGGAGTCTCATGTTACCCCGACACTGTCTCAGCCTCATTTCCAACTACGTTGCCATCGTTAAGTCTATCCAGTTTTCAGCGC
The DNA here is from genome assembly GCA_004024845.1 of Tonatia bakeri. NCBI lineage: Eukaryota > Metazoa > Chordata > Mammalia > Chiroptera > Phyllostomidae > Tonatia > Tonatia bakeri. The sequence goes on from PVIA01005464.1 coordinate 99,656, forward strand.
TGTAGCCACTGCTGAGCTGCATTATCCCCATTTTAAATAAGAAACAGATGCAAATAATTTGCCCAGGTCACACAGCTAGTCACTGACAGAGCTGGATTCCATCCCAGGTTTGCCTGAGGCCAAAGCTCACGTTCTCAACACTATAATTACCCAAATTAGGAAGGATCACAATGAAAGTGTTAATTCTATGTGCGAAGCCCAAGTCAAGCTTCATCAAGAAAGACGCTCCTCAAGGAGGTGTTGAAGACTGAAATTATTTGGCAGGACTAATCATATCCCACTTTATATTTCATAAGAGTTTTTACTTTTCATGGTGAAATGGCAGGGCAGGATTTCACACCCTGAGCAAATGTTTACTTCGTTTTCAAAGGACTCTGAGTTCCCATGATCCTCCACCATAGTCAATAGGTTAGTGTGGGTACCTACAGTCAACACTGGCTTCTTGGGTAGGAAACTAGTTTGGTCGCATAAGACCCACACTTAGAAAGGCTTGCTGTTTAATGCTGCATGGTTGTGGCCTTGAAATTCTGAATCACTTTATCTCTGAATTCGTGGTTTTTGAGTGAAATGTTATGGGACAACGGAGCAAGCCTTGCGGCTGGAATCCTCAGCTTCTGCAAAGTGCCACTTCCCATCCTTCCCCTGCCTCCTCTCAGGTACCCACCAGGCCCTGGCACCTTGGTCTGCTCCCCAGCCAAACCTAGTCTGCTGCCAGCCTCTATGAGGGCAGCAGCCAGGCCTCATTCCCCAGGAGGGATGAGGGAGGCATCTCGTGTTCTTCTATCGCCATCCACCCCGTGCCCCCTGAGTGCCTGGGCATCAACTAGGAGATGATCAGGGTCAGGTACGGTACCCCAATTCATTCCTGTGTCTCTGAGTGAGATAAGCAGCCATCCCTGCCCTAGGCTGGCAGCACCATGGCAACTGCCAGAGCCTCTCACTCACCCCCATTCAGATACTTAGAGTGGCCAAGCACATAGGCTCCAGTCTCTCAGGGGTCACCCATATCCTGTGGGGAAGGAACTGAGTTCTCTGCCCTGGGGCGAGACCTCACATTTTCATCTTGCACTGGACCCTGCAAATCATGCAGCTGACCTGGCCTATACCTTTTACCTGTGTCCTCGGGCAAGTTACTTCACCTCTCTCTACCTCTCTGTCTATCTAAGACGATAGAAGCAACGATAATAATTACCTTGTGGTTGGGGATTGTTTTGAAGATTCAACAAAGTATCCAAGTGATGCCTAGTAGTCAGCAAGAACTAAATACATGCTGGCTGCCTTTAGTAAAACCTCACCAAGCAGGACATAATTTACTCCTTTTCCCAGACTATAGAAAGAGAAGCAAAATGACTTCTCCCAATAATCAGTTCTGGGACTTTGTTAAGCAAAGAGGTTTTGTTTGTTTGCTTGTTTTATTTTTAACTTCTGCCCCAATCCTTGGACTAGAGATAATGGTTTTTATTTCTAATCCGTCATACCAACTTTCCTTCCCTTCAAACCATCCTGCCTTGTAATAATGACTTTACCCTGCTCTTCAGCATCCAGTTGTTTTACAATGTGATGAATCTGGAAATTTTACACTACCACTCCATGTATACACATGCTCAGAAAACTATAGACAATGAGTGAAGAAGGTTGTTTTAATTTTTATTTATTGACTTGAGAGAGAGAGAGAAAGAGAAACATTGATTTGCCATTCCACTTATTCATGCATTCATTGGTTGATTCTTGTATGTGTCCTGACTGGGGATTGAACCTGCAACCTTGGCATATGGGGATGAGGCTCTAACCAACTCAGCTACCTGGCCAGGTCAGAGGAAGATTTTTAAAGATTGAAAGGCCAGCTGCTTCCAGGGGCGATTTGGAGTCGGTCATGAGAACCTGTTCCTTCGTTAAGAAGCAAGAAGGCAATGAGGACAGAGGGCAGGCTCACATCTGTCTCCATCTTCCATGTCAAGTTTTCCAGCCAGCAGCATATTTTTGCTTAATATTTAGGGTGTGGGTCAAACCTCCTTGGGAGGGTCTCTCCCGACTGATTGAAAAATTCCTGTCATGCTGAGGTCAACTATCTCCATCTATTAATAAACACAGATGGTAGCCCTTAGACTTTGAAACGTTTTAATTTATGCACAATAGTTTAAGGTCACTCTTTTCTCCTAATGCTGCCCTAAGCGTTCTTGGAGAACTATAAATAAGAACCAGTCGACTCTCAGCTCTTAGCCAGCGTACACTGAGTGCCAGACCGGAGGCAGTGCGTTTCTTCCCACGGCATGCTCCCAGCTGGGGAGATGCATTCTTCTGGCAGATAATTAAGCCCGGCCATTCCCATTTCCTCCTGTGTGGAGTCCTGTGAAGCAGCCTCCTGGTACGCGTTAATCATCTTTGTCTAACAGGTGCCAGGCACATGGTAGAAATTCAATAAATATTTGCGCCTCAGTGAGCGAAATGGTATGAGATGAAAAGCAGCCTGGGAAGTGATTGATTAGTAAACAGGGGAAGCAAGAGTTCAAACTCTAGCATCCACATTAGAGCCTGCACTTTTCAATCCCTTGGATACAAACTAGGACTTGATTTTAAAATAAATAACTACATAAATAAAATTATATGTTATTATATATGACATATACAATAGATTCTATGTGATATGTGATAGATTCTTATTTATAATTATAAGTAAATATATTCTATAATATATCAATATTAGCCTTCTTCTATATCACATATTATTTACGTATGATATCTGTATATCAAATAGTCAAGGACTGAAGTGCATGTGATGGTTAATGGCCACTTACCAAACTTCAAGTTTAGCCAGCGGTCTGGATGTGGAGGCCTGCCCTCCTCTTTCACTGAACACAGAAAGTTCCTTGGCCTCTTGCTGCATCCGTGGGTCTTTCAACCTGCCTCTGAAGACGATGAGGAATAAACCTGACTTCAGAAGCCTTTGGATTAGTGTCAGTCTCGCGGTACCAGGATATTGGGGACACTCACCGATTATAAACAAGGACTTCCTGTGATTTTTTTCCGCACCACACATACAATCTAAGTTGGCCACATGGTAGGGTGCTTAATGAGCCTACTCTGTGTAATCTGTATTCTGTCTCCTTCAAAACACAAGTTCATGGCCTGTTAGATTTATTTATCAAATAAAGGCTTACAGATGGTCCATTCGATTCTTCTCTCAGCCTCTCTCAGCAAGACTGCAAGTCCCCGAGAGCAGGGGTGGTGGGTCTCCTGTGTGACGAGGACCTCCCCCTGCATTAGTGCTGCAACATTAAGTGAGCCCTCAGTGAGGACAGGAGAAACCAGGATTCTCATTGTCACCAGAGGAGGGGGTAAATTGATGGGGCCGGTGGGTGGGCAGTTTTGCAATATCCATCAAGATTGTATTAGGAATTTCACTTCTAAAAATGTATCCTACAGATCCATTTGTACATGTAAAATGCCGTATGTCCAACCTTACTCGCTGCCCAGAGCTTCCAACGGTCGCAGGAGACCCTCCTGCGCTTCTTGATATTCCCTGCAGTATTGTCCTCCGTGCTTTGAAGAGATTATACGCGGGATAAACCTTCAAACTGGATTGAGTCATTGACCCGCCTGAACCCTGGAAACCTCTGGATAAGGAAACTGCGCCCTCTACAGGAAATTTTAGGAAGTGGTGAGAAAGGTGTTCTCAAACACAGGTTAAGGAGTTCCCTTAACCCAGGTAAAGGACACAGAAAAATAATAAAAGAGGAGGCTGGGACTGTTCTTCCTGTCCTCCTTCACCAGGCCTCCTCTGGGTACACTGACAGGGCCAACAATTACATGAAGCGTGCACTAGAAACTTGGCTAGCGTCAGCGCTGGGCCACCCCTGGAGGCCCTGGAACTGCTTCCAGAGCTGGACCCAAATTCACTTTGAAGAGCCAGGGAGTAGGGATGTCACAAGGCCCAGAGAAGTAAAACAGCTTCTCCAAGATCACACTGCTACTTGGTGCAGGCCTGGGACTTATTCCTGTAACGTAGTCTGATTTCTGAACATGACTTCTAATCCACAGTGGTCTGACCTAATCTGGTTATTTCTCAGCTTTATCTTTGTCACTTTGAGTCTTTCAAGGCAGTCACAATCCATTCCAGAACTCCCTTCTGTGTGTGTTCCCCTACTCTCCGGGCTGGCAGAAAGTCCTGGCCAGGCCTGGCATGGGAATGGGGCCAGGTGCCCATGTCCCTGATTCGGTCTTACTGCTTGTCCTGTGTGTTCCTGGGCAGGGAAGGTGTCCCCAGGAGTCTGCAGTCACTCCGTTCTGCCCCTGTGCAGCCGGCCGGCATGGTGATGTCTCGGAGATGCAGCGAAGCCCTCATCCCTGGGCTGGTCCCTGCCTTTCCTCTGCTGGGCAGCCTCCCAGTAGCGCCTGGGCTCTCCCTCCTAATTACTTTCTAGGTCTCACTCGGGGGCCCTGGGAAACTGTGGATCATTTCCAAACCTCTTGAGAGACACAGAGGAATCAAGGGCCTTCTGCAACCCTTGGGAAGACCATGCTGCTGTTTCAAGTACTCTATGCCTAGAGCAGGGCCTGGCAGAGTATCCACAGGGCTACCACGCTCCCAAAGCCCTGAACAGGGTGTCGGACTCAGGCCCACACATCCCAGGTCCCGCAAGTGATAGGGTAGCCGTGAGGCAGGGGCTCAGCACAGGGACACTGCCTGCTCCTCACTCTGCCAGTTCAGAGTCGTGTGTGTGTGTGTGTGTGTGTGTGTGTGTGTGTGTGTGTCTGGAGTAGGAGGGACCGTGGGAGGGAGCTACCACTGAGCTGAAAAACCTGTTGTTTTGCTTGGCTCTCCATTTCTCCTGACTCATTCCAGGATAACAGCAGTCCAGATCTGGCATCTGATTCAGAGATGGTCTCCAGAAGAGAGGAATGAAGGAGGCTGTTTGATGTCTCAAATTGTTAAGACTGCTGTAACTCAATGCTTTACATGTCATTCAATCATCTGAAGGCTGCATATTGCAAAATAAAAAATGTGCTATTCCTTCTCGAATGTTTACTGGGATCAAAGCATGCAGTTTAAATCTTAGAATTTCTGGTGCCACCCAGCTGGTTGGGGAAAAGTTAGGGACCTGGCACCCAGGCTGTTTATTCTGTGAGTTAAAGGAAAATGGCACTGAGAGAATCTTCTCTTCCTTCAAATTTTGCTTGGGGCTGAATCTGGTTAGAAAATCCGGCACAACAGCAGGAGGATGCCTCTTTTCCACAGCGTCTGGAGCCTGATGATGATCTTAGAGGGGGAAGAAGGAGGCTGTTGCTGTCATAAGAACTGGGAGAACCTTCTCAAATAAAATCAGGCCAAGCATGCCTCCCCACCGGGACACTGGATCTTTGCTCAGTGCGGTCACGCCCGTTCTGAGCTTGGCTAACCCATTCCGCTCACTGAAAACCTGAAAGGCTCATTGTTCAGGTGGCTGTAAAAGAACAAACGCAGAGGCTGTGAAAGGCCCACTGTTTCGTGTTTGAAATAGTCATCTGCCCCAAGGTTAAAATGTATGCAAAATTGTTTTTTTAAAGTCCTTTCTGTCCAAAGGCAAAAAGAGAATGCAAGGAATGGAAAGGGCTGAGCGGCACAGAAACATCTCAGTGTTTTTCACAGAGTAACTTTCCTGGAGCGCCGTTCATGACCAGCCATTTCCCCGCTCCCCTCCAGAACACTGGGGTCTATTCACCATTCATTCACCTGGTCTCTGGAACGGATTCTGCGGGCAGCCAAGTAAAGCACCCAGTAAGTCCATCACAGACTCTGCAAATATCTTATGCAAGTTTAAAAAGTCTGAAAAGAAGTTTATGGCTCAGCTCCACTGGGGGCCCAGAAAGAGAGGGGGGCAGACCCTATTCATTCTCTTACCCCACGTAAGACAACATCAACTGAGGGGAAACTACTCAGCGAATCTCAATTTGGAACCACAACATAAGGTTAGAGAAGTAATTGATTAATTTTTAGAAAAAAAAAGTCTCAGTCTCTTGATTTACTTTTTCCCTAGTCTTCAGGGTAGACTAGGGCAACCCCTCCTCACATCCAAAGGAAAGGCTCTGTCTCTCTTGGTCCATAAAGATGCACCCCTCATAGGCCTCTGAGGCTGACCTCAGAGGGAAAGGGACATGCACCCGGGGGCAAGGCAAGAGCGAGAGCTCTGCTCTGGGGCTGATGCTGCCGGCGCTAGAACAGGGAGCGAGGGAGCGGCCGGAAGAGAGGCTGGAATAACAGGTTAGGATGGCAGTTTATGGGGCCCTGGCTTCCATGCTAAGGCTTTTGGAATTTATCCTTAAGGCACATGGAGATATCGGAAGGTTTTCACACCATGTTTCTTTTTAAAGAGTTATGTAGTAAGGATTTAAGAATTAATAGGTAGTTATTTATTAATATATGATAAAAGTTATTATAAAAACAGATATTAGCAAACCTTCTAATGAGATAGAAATAAAAGCCCCGAACTGAACAAGCCATAATCATCATGCAGAGGTGACCACTGGGAACATTTTGGAGAATGGTATACATGCCTATTAAGACAAATAGGGACAATACTTTACACATGATGGTTTTATAATCTGATTTTTTCACTAAACATTATAAACGTCTTCATGTTATTCTGTTATATAGTTCTTTTCCTTTTCTATTTATTATTGATTTTAGAGAGAGAAGAAGGGAGAGAGAGAAACACCAATTTGTTGCTCCACTTATTTATGCATTCCTTGGGTGCTTCTTGTATGTGCCCTGATTGGGGATCGAACCTGCAGCCACGGCATATTAGGACGACACTAACCAGCTGAGCTACCTGGCCAGGGTCCACATAGTTATTTTCAACCCTTTTCCAACCTGACATTCCTGAGGGAGCTGACATCCTCTCATGAGTCACAGGGGTTGAGAAAGCGACACTTCCCTTTAGAATGACTGGTCTATACTATCATTTAGATGGTTGAGCTCTATTTCCATAAAGAATGTATTGGACATTTCAATAGCTTCTACTCTTACACACTTGCCAATAGTGCTTCAGTAAAAATATTTGAATTGATAATTTTGTATACTTATCTGGTTAGATTTAATTCTTTAAGGTAAAGTCTTTGAAGTTGAGTTGCTGGGTCAGAGATTCTCCCTATTTGTGTGTGTGTGTGTGTATTTAAAAAACAAAAAGGAAGGAAAGATCATTCCAATGTCGACTGAACTAGTGCCACTTGCCTTTTGCCTTTGTGATCTTACTAACTCAGACCAGACCATATTATTTTCATTCTTTATAACCTTTGTCCATCTGGTTGACAAAAAGTCTATTACCTTTATTTTTTTTTTATTTGTATGTATTTGATTACTAGTACAGTTGAAAATTTTTCATATGGCTATTGGCCATTTATGTTTCTTCTGAGAATATATACTTCTTTTGAGAATTGTCCACCCATGTACATTGCTCATTTGCCCTTTTAAAGAAAGTTTTTCTTCCTCTTCCTGTATGCAGCTCAAGGTGACCTCTGAAAATAGTTCACTATCCACCTGGCCCAGAGAAAACTCTACAAAATCATGTGAATTAAGAGGTTCAAATCTTCGTGTTCACTTCGAGGTCACTTGAGAAGCTGCCTGGGCCACCAAGGGCATGCGAATCCGGAAGCCATCAAGTGTTTGAGGGATGTCACTTCACAGCAGCCAAGTGTGTCATTCCGCTATTACAACGGTAACGTCTGTAGGTGTGCTCAGGCCGAACAGTGGGGCTTGGCGCGGGGTCAGTGGTTCCCAGAGTGCTGCATTTTTGCTGAACGAGTTGAAAAATGCTGAGAGCAAAACTGAAATGAAGAGTTTAGATGTAGATTCTCTGGTCATCGAACACATTCAAGTGAACAAACCTCCCAAGACTCGGCACAGAATGCAGAGCTCAGGGGCCAGGCAGTCCACACATGAGCCCTCCCTCCCTTCTTCCCACACTGTGGCAAGCCTACTGAGAAACAGCAGATTGCTCCTAAACCGGAAGACGAGGATGCACAGAAGAAAAAGATATCCCAGAAGAAACTGAAGAAATAAAAACTTATGGCTCAGGAGTAAATTCAGCATAAGAGTAATGCTAATAAAAGTACAAAAAAAGTTTTTATCTTCTTATTATTAACAAAGCATTCCATGTTCATTGTCAAAACATCCGAATCAGTTCAATGAGTCATCCAGGACCTCATAACCCAGAGATAACCAATGTCACTAGTTTGGAGTTAGGACTTTTTCTATGTGTGTCTGTGCAAAAGTAGATGCATGTATTACAAAAGTGGGCTCTGACACAGATGCTGGTTTTATGCATGATATTTCTGAGCAGCTCAGCTTGCTGCAAACATGTAGCTACATCACTATTTGTGGTGACTCACTATATGGGTGTCCCATTTTTCCAACTCTTGACCATTTAGGTAGTAATGGCTGTGTCCAGTTCTTTATGGCTGTGTCCAGTTCTTTTCTTAGTGGACTCACATTCAAATGATTTGAACGTCTTCATCAATATCAGCTCTTTGGTATATTATGCTGCAATGGCTCCCCCAGTTATCTCTTTAAATTTTATTTCTTCTAAAATACAGTTCATTTTATATTTTAGTATTAAAATTCATATTTTGATTTTTACATATTGAACCTTCCATTCCAAAGGTAAATTTCACTTGGTTGTGGAATGTTTTTCAAATATTTTATTTATTTTTAGAGAGAAGAAGAGGAAAGAGAAGGAAAGAAACATTGATCTGTTGCCTCTAGCACACCCCGAACTGGAGACCTGGATGGCTGTGGTATGTTTTTATGTATTTTTTTTTTTAATTTACTGATTTTGAGACACACACAACATCAATCTGTTGTCCCACTTATTTATGCATTCATTGGTTAATTCTCGTATGTGCCCTGACTGGGGATTGAACACACAACCTTGGCATGTCAGGATGACGATCCAACCAACCAAGTCACCTTGCCAAGGTAGTTATAGTATGTTGTTATCTGGTTTTCGTATCAGGATAATGTTGGCCTCCCAAAGTAATTTGCCGTTGAGCCCTGGAAAAATTATTCATAAATAACATTATGAGGTCACTTACCCTAGCTCCTCCCTCTTCCCAACCTCCCCAGCATGTTCCAGGTCCCCAGGACTCTCCTGTTTCATCCTCTGACCAGAAATCTGGGGCTTTGATTACCACACCCTGCCATACTCTTCTATGGCTGTGCTCACGTCCCAGGCTAAGCAGTGAGTGTACTTCCGGAAGGGCAGTCACGACAAGCTGTCATGTGAGTTTGATGATACTTCATGTGTGATCTTCTCCAATCTGTCTGCCACTAGTTACGTTTCAGAGTCCTCAAATGGGTGCTCTCAGCATCTTATCCAGATTTCATAGTTGCATTCAGAGGGCAAGAAAGGGAAGAGTGTGCTTACTTCATCTCATCCAGAGCTGAAACTCATAAATTGGGTTTCAATTAGTAATTTAATTGCAGCTCCCTTTCCACTTTACTAAGCCCTCTCCTCTTCATCTCCTTTGATGTACACTAAGATTTCATAAAAATAAAAAATGTAGCCCTGGCTGGTGTGGCTCAGTGGACTGACTGCCAGCCTGCAAACTAAAGGGATGCTGGTTCAATTCCCAGTCAGGGCACATGCCTGGGTTGTGGGCCAGGTCCCCAGTAGGGGGCATGTGAGAGGCAACCACACATTGATGTTTCTCTCCTTCTCTTTCTCCTTCCCTTCCACTCTCTCTAAAAATAAGTAAATAAAATCTTAATAAAATAAAATAAAAAGCATATGATTTAGTAAAAACATATAATTAAGAATTTTGCCATCCAGAAAGTCTTCTTTTAGCCCCTTTGTTCTTTTCAACTCCCATAGCCTTTTCTTCTACATCTTTCTCTTAGCCCCACCCAAGAGCAGACAGGAAGACCAGTGGGCTGCTCCAATGTTACCATGAGATAGCCAGGAGCTAGATTTTAGTCTCTATTCAAAAAAAAAAAAAAAAAAAAAGATTACCTTAAGGCTGTAACTTGCTTAAATTTCAGGCCTCCTTTCTGGCATTTTTCTGGAAACAATCAATAAAGGAAGTGCGAGTGCTTCTTTAGGACTGCCCTTTATGTTAAATGTGGATGACATCAAGTGCACTTGTGTAGGAGACACGTGATCACAGAATTGAAGAATTTTGGAACCGAAAGTACTTTTAGAGATCCTCAGTGCCTCAGTTTAACAGATGCAGTCGCACACGATCATGGGGAGAGGCTACAGCAAAATGGCCAGCATTTCTGATGTAATATAACCAAATGCCCACAGGGCCAGCCTGGGAAGCAAAACAGGGAACAGAGAAGGCTGTGGCAAGCTGTCCAGAAGAGGCTTTGTCTCAGATTTACCCTCTACAGGAAGAGGCCATTATGCTCAGTGCTAGCTAATTATTACCACTGAGGAACACATGCCCCGTGTTGTCAGACCTTCCAATTTTTTCAGAGAGGTCAAGTGAGGATTTCTGCGTGAAATCTTTAATATGAATCTTTGCTCAGGGCTTCTAACAGTGTCGGGGCAAAATAACGCACAGCTACAGCTTATTCTGGATATGGTACATAAGACATCCGTTTGGACTTCTGGCTCGGGTAAAGGTTAAAATGCCGAGCAAAGGAAATGGGATTCCTTTTCCCATTCTCAGTTAACCATTGGTCTTAGAAAGAGATATAGCTTTGTAAGTTCTTTAAGATAAAGAGGGGTGAGAAAGGCTGAGGTGCAAGCCTTTGCAGCAGACCAGAATTGGGAGTCTTAAAATCCATTTGCATGCCTTGTCTTCAGCATGTAAGTTCTACAGAAAGAGGGTTGGCTAAAAACACATCTATAGGAGGTATATGGCATAAAGATCAAACACTCAGGTTTTCAAGTCAAAAGAGCTCTCCAAGTAGGTAGCTTTCTGATGACCTGACCCAATTCAAAAAGCTGTATCATTCTAACGACCTTTTATTACAGCAAGTTCCTTATCCCCAAACCCTGGTTTGCTCATGTGTAATAAAAGCCTACCATGTAGTAATGTTGTGAGGTTGAAATAATATGTAGTTTTTAAGAAATTACTATTATTTTAGGTTGAGAGAAAGGGGGAGAGAAACATCAATTTGCTGTTCCACTTCATGCACTCACTGGATTCTTGTATGTGCCCTGACGGGATTGAACCTGTAACATTGGTGTATTGGGATGACACGCTACCTGAACTACCCGGCCAGGGCTACATACTGTTTAACAGTGATGTGGAGTTGCTAGAGGGTCTTTTGAGTAGCAGAACATGATCAAACAGATGCTGTAGAGCTGTAACCTGGGGGTTGTAGGCTGAATAAATAGTGTAGATACTAGAGGCAGAAAGAAAAAAAGCAAGACTGGAGTTTGGATAGACAGGATTTGGAAACAATTTTAACAAAGGGAGTATCTAACTTGGAAGATGAATGAGATCATCAATAGCGTGTACAAACACAGAAGATGCTGATGACAATCCAGGGAAAGTGCTATTCAGAAACAGCAGAAGCAGAAAAATGTTGAGAGGTAAGAGGAAAAAATGCTTAGAAACTTCAGTGCTATAGAAAACCAGGGAACAGTTAAAAAGGTATGGCAAAACCAGCACCTATTTTTCCAAAATCTTATTTTGGATGCCATGAAATAATTCTTATCAACATTGAGGTAATTGGCCATTTGAATCCTGTTCAAATGACCTCAAATAGGTACATGGACTAATAGTATAATACCATTTTAAACTTGCAAAAGATTGGTCATCTTATATACTTTCACACCAAATGCCACACCTTAACCAAAATCTTACACAGGTGGTTGGTTATAATTATGAACATGGGCAACAACTTCTTTGCAAGTAACCTCCATTTTATTGTTGCAGTTAACATTTTAAAGCTGTTCTTCAATCAATATTTTTCCCACATTCGTATTAGAAGGTACCATCTTTCCTCTCTCCCACATCATCTCTTGTCCCTTCTGTTCTGTAATTCCAACTATATATGATATGGTTTCAAACAAATTCACTCCATTAGTCATGCTCTTGTATCACTGAAAAACTCATGCCCAGAACTGAACACCATACTCTAGATATGGCATGACTAATGCCAAGTGTAGAACCAGATGCTGTAGTTTCCCCTTAATCATGGGGAATACGTCCCACAAGCCCCCTCTGGATGCTTGAAATGAGGATATTACCAAACCCTATATATATGTACCTATGATAAATTTTAATTTTTAAACCAGGCTCGGTTAAGAGATTAAAAGTTACCATTATAGTACTATAGTAGAATAAAAGTAGAATAAAAGGTGAATGTAGTCTCTCTGATAACCAATCTAACCTAAAGCTAGGTGACTGACAGGCAAGCAGTGCACACAATGTGGACGGGCTCGACAGCGAGGATGCACGTCCTTGGTAACCGGAGTGGGACGGCCTGAGATGTCATCGTGCTGCTCAGAACAGCACACAATTTAAAACTTAAGAATTATTTCCAGAATTTTCCATTTACTATTTTTGGACCACGGTTGACCGTGGATAACAAAGGGTGGAAAGTGAAACCGTAGATAAGGGGGTGGCGGAACTACTGTCTCTCTCACGTTGGATATCATGCAGATAAAGGACACAAGGAAGCTCCTGTTAAAAGGGTCCCAATGCTCTCGAAGATTAATGTGATTGCCAATATAGGTTTTTAGCTTCTCTCCAACGCCCCACGCTAAGCATTAACAAAAGGCAGCCCATCTGTTTTTATCTGCATTGTATTGCCCCCTAAATTGCACTGAAGTAGTCACTCTACAGCTCAGAGCAAAACTCAACACAAATTACAACATCCTGACCTTTTTCTCGACACGAATCTGTCATACTGCACTATCATATGTATCTTTAAATACAGGGCCCACATCGACCCAATCCAGAAGTATGTTCTCTGCTACTTTCCCTATTTCTGCACTCTTAAACATCCGTGTATTTTAAGAGTGATTAATAAATTGAGATCAATTTAATTATCTAGTTTTACTTGGGATTATATTAGGATAAGGCAAATAGAAGGTGAACACAGCAACTTTGTACTTAACATGAAAGCAGTTTAAATGTTGTTCAAAAATATTCACGCATTATGTTACAGAACTGTTTCCTGCTTTCAGATTTTATTTTTCATCAAATACTACACTGAGCACACAATAAAGGAAGACTAAAATTGCTCAGAGAATGGGGATTTTGATTTGCTGCATATTTCAATTACTTATTGCTACATATATTATATGGCTGATAATAAAACACCTTTAATATTAAATTAAAAATACTGGTTTGGGACTATATATTATGGTCACTGACATAAAGCACGTTTATTAAAGCATGATCCATGTACCACTTTCATCAGAACCATCTATAACTAGAGAAAAAGCCTAATGTGGCATGGTCCTATAGTGCCTGTTAGAGGCAGTTTCCCTGTGTGTACCGACATGGAACAAACTACAAGATTCCAAGACACCTGGTAACACAAGGAAAGAAGGCACAGTGCAGAGCAACGCACAGAGACCACCTAGGAAAGAATACACAAATGGGTAATGGGAACCGCCTCTGGGAAGCAGCGGGGGGAGAAGGAGACATTTTGTGCCATATACTCCTTCATACCTTTTGAGTTTTTCAATGTGTGTATAAACCATCTGTTCAAACAAGTATCTAAGAGAAAGTCATCTTAAAATGCTCATTCTCAGGCTTATTCTGGCCCTCCTCAGTCGGAATCTTTGGCATTAGAGGTTAGAAATCTTAATTTTTACAATGTTCTCCAGAGAACTCTTATAAACAATCAAAGTGGAGACCTCTGCCATGAACATTACCTTTCTTTGACACTATGAAGTGTTCCCTTTCTTAAGAACATTTTAAAAAATTAGGTCTGTCAAATTCAGTATAAAAATGAACACTATTAAATGATTGGTTCATAACATGAATTCATAATACTGGGTTAGCCAATTAGTTCATTTAACTTTTTTCCATAAAAGACAATTTTCATTTTCCCCAATAACTTTATTGATTTGGATATTTTGAGTATGTTGGCTATCTTCCACACGGCAGAACGCTGATTGTTCTCAATTAATGTCTTGATCTGATCGCTGTCAACCAGTCTACCTGACTGTGGAGCATCATCCAGCAAGAAGCCTCCAGCATGAAACGTTACAAACGACTTTTGACACGTTCCATCAATCATAGCACCTTCTCCACACACTGCACAAACCTTTTCCAATTCAATGTGTTTTTACCTTTCTTGAAATAAAGCATATGCTAAAAAATTTTGCATATTTTCTTCCATCTTCAATATTAAAATGGCTACACAAAAGAACTCACCAATTTTTTTTAAATGCACACTGATATGACAGCTGTCACAAAATACAATTGAACAAAATTGTTTCAAATGAAGTTAAAGGCAACCAAGCACTACTGTAACCACCTTATGAAAAAAACAGGATGAACTTTTTGGCCAATCCAGTGTTTTGAGACCATAACAACATGGCCATGCAAAACAAAAGTTTATGTGGACTTCCGGTCAATATAGTGGCGTAGGCAGATGTCAATTGCCACGTCTCACAACCACATCAAAATTACAACTAAAATATAGAACCACCATGGCTCAGAACCAGCAGAAAGAGTTGAATGGAAGTCTGGCAACTACAGCATTAAAGAAACCATATCCATCCAGACTGGTAGGAGGGGCACAGACACTGAACAGGCAGGTCCAAAACCCACACGTGGTGGATAAAAACTCAGGAGGGGTATCTCAGAAGTGAGGAGTCCCACCCCACACAAGGGACCCCAGCCCAGGGTTCCAGTGCCAGGAAGAGAAGTCCCTATAACTTCTGGCTGCAAAAACCAGTGGGGATTGAGTCAGTGGAAGAAACCACTGGAGCCCCAAACAGTTCCTCTCGAAAAACCCACACAAGGACTCACCTACTCAGACTCACTCCCTCGGAGCTCCAGCACTAGAGTAGCAGCTTGAGAGGTACCCATGGCATATAGGGAGAAAACTAAAGTGCCTGGCATCAAGGAGAGCAGAGGCCGCTGTTGTCCCTTTTCTGAACCTTCCCCTCACAGAGCCAGCAAACTGGTGCCGTATCTATCAACCTGGCTAACAGTGTTTGACCCGCCTTAAAGATCCTGAGACACCAACCCACTCCAACTTGGGGACCACCCAAGCTGCTTTTCCATATGAACGGCTGGTCTTGGCTCATGCTTGACAACTTCCTAAACCCTCTCAAACAAGCAACAACTGGCCTCAGTGAGACCCAGGCCATGCACAAGCAGCAGTGAGCCTAAATGCAGTTTAGCTTGGCCTGGGAATCTCCAAGCCCAGCACAAGTAGCAGCCATCTCAGGCAGGGTGCCCCAGGCAAAACACAGGTAAGGGCTGACCTTGGCCTGCACCACTAGGGAAATCCCAGAGCCTCCACACCCAGTGGACAGCTACAA